>KZ070980.1:29600-47055 GCA_002091845.1 Anopheles cracens | reverse complement strand
TCTTGCATTGTTGCCGACCCCGGAACGTGCACGAGCAATTAAGCGTGGAATGAGCACAGGAGGCGGCAGATTGTTGGCTTTTACCTCCTGGTAGCGCCATGAAATCTGCTCCAAAATGGCCATACCATTAGACATCGCTTTGCCATTCGCTCGTCCGCAAGTCCAAGCGGAGTATCTCTCGACCACTAAAATGTCATTATCTTTTTGTGGGAGGCAAATTTTCTATTGTCTCAAATAAAGGTCTTCCCCGGTGGCTGACCCGTGCCGACCTCCCCCAGGGCGGTTCGTTCCCGGGGCCATATGGAAAGCGGTGTGGAGCCTGTGGGTATCGATGGTATCGCCCCAGAATGTTGCGCCGGAGTGGGTCGGAGTAGGGAACAAAGAAGACTCGCATGTACATCCGGTAGCTATATTTCATTGCACAGTGCACAGTGAGCGCACGGTGTTGGCTCTGCTTCGATGCTGATCACGGTTCCGAACGAAATTGTCGGCTCCGGGACTCCCAGCGGGGCTGTCTTGTTCTTCCACACAAAACGGCAAAAAAACGACCCACAACCAGCCACGCTAAGCCGGCGGGCTCGTATTCACCCCAGTGCCAGTGGCTCCCGTACAATGTCCCTAGCTCGTATATTATCTCATCTCACACTGTGAAAAAACCAAACATAACCTCAAACACGAGCACACCGAGTGACCGTGCTGGTGACCTACAGTCACCGGACCGATCTGAGTCAGCACGAAAAAAAAACGAACTTCCCCTTGGGCGAATCTAGTGGATAGCGACCGAGAAGGCTCCGGAGCACTAGAGATCCAGAGCCGCCGGTCAGAGTGCAGAACTGTCCTATACCCCTCCTGCAGGCTCGTTTCGTTTCATTTATTCACTCATTCGTTTCCCTCTCTGGACCGGGCAAAGTTTGGCGTCCCGCGAAGCGCCATAAAAGGTTCAAGCGAGCGTCGGGACGTAGTTTAAATGTGAGCTCGCACCGTAGCAAAAATATATTTTAAGCTTCTTTCTGCGTTTTTCGTGTAGTATTAGGTATCTTTTTGTATTACATAAAGCAGAAAAATGAAACAAATGAGTCAAGTGTGCGGATTGCATATTTTGTAATTAGTTCGACCCTTTTTGAAAACTACTCCAGCTTGTTTGTTATGTTAAGGCTACATAGCTCTATAACCATACTCGAATAATGATGTTATCGAACGAACTGCATACTTCCAGGCTGATTTAGCACCTTTTCGCCTGAAAGTATGCAATCTACACCACACCAATGCCTCATTAATGCCGTACTAACGCATAATGTGCCAGATTAATGAATCTTCCCGCCTGACAATCAACGCAACCGATTTCAAACATCAAGAAATTCCTTTAAAATTATTTTGCTCGCAAAACGCTACCTACAATGTCGGAGTCTTATAAACCAAAGGTCACGGGAGCCCGCGTCTAGTGGCATAAATTTTTCACCCACGGGGAACTCTTGCATTGTTGCCGACCCCGGAACGTGCACGAGCAATTAAGCGTGGAATGAGCACAGGAGGCGGCAGATTGTTGGCTTTTACCTCCTGGTAGCGCCATGAAATCTGCTCCAAAATGGCCATACCATTAGACATCGCTTTGCCATTCGCTCGTCCGCAAGTCCAAGCGGAGTATCTCTCGACCACTAAAATGTCATTATCTTTTTGTGGGAGGCAAATTTTCTATTGTCTCAAATAAAGGTCTTCCCCGGTGGCTGACCCGTGCCGACCTCCCCCAGGGCGGTTCGTTCCCGGGGCCATATGGAAAGCGGTGTGGAGCCTGTGGGTATCGATGGTATCGCCCCAGAATGTTGCGCCGGAGTGGGTCGGAGTAGGGAACAAAGAAGACTCGCATGTACATCCGGTAGCTATATTTCATTGCACAGTGCACAGTGAGCGCACGGTGTTGGCTCTGCTTCGATGCTGATCACGGTTCCGAACGAAATTGTCGGCTCCGGGACTCCCAGCGGGGCTGTCTTGTTCTTCCACACAAAACGGCAAAAAAACGACCCACAACCAGCCACGCTAAGCCGGCGGGCTCGTATTCACCCCAGTGCCAGTGGCTCCCGTACAATGTCCCTAGCTCGTATATTATCTCATCTCACACTGTGAAAAAACCAAACATAACCTCAAACACGAGCACACCGAGTGACCGTGCTGGTGACCTACAGTCACCGGACCGATCTGAGTCAGCACGAAAAAAAAACGAACTTCCCCTTGGGCGAATCTAGTGGATAGTTGCACAACGAACGATCGGCTCGAAACCGCGGCGTAAGGTTCTCACCTACCTGCGCTACGTCTACACCGACACCATTCAGTACCTGACGGAGGTGAGTGTGGGACGGGCCGGGTACTGTAAGGATTCCATTTTCCCCCTTTTACAAGCACCAAAGAACAACGCCCCATGCAAAGGCACCGATCTGCTCACCGGAGCGAAGGAAGCACTCACCAAAGTTGCACAAAGTTCAAGCTAATGGCTCATGCATGATGCACGAAGCGTTACTATCTCCGGCAAAAAGTGAAACTTACCGATGTCAACAAGTTGTCAACGAGGGGTGGTGGTTTCGCTGGTGCCTGGTGGTGGCTCACTTTACACCCACAGCTACTTGTTGCTGCCACTGCCACCGTTATAAATATTGATCAAACTTCCCCGAGAGGACGGGATGCCGGATGCCGGCAGAACCGGAAGCGGAAACATTTCAAGCATTCAAGGATGTTACTGTTATTGCTTTGCATACGTGCACACGACCGGCGAGAACGCTTAAGAAGTTCTCGAACGCTTTGATGCCTACTCTCGAGCGGTTGCACAGTGATGGACGGCTTGCAGTAACCGCTTGGCTACAAATTGCGATCAGTTCGATAGATTATGCCCGAGGAGGATAACTTATTCCGGAAGCTTTCTGCTGCTCCGGAACTTGACGACAGCTCGTTTAGAATAAAGCAAGTGTTATCAGCTTGTATCTTTCGTGCAAAAATAGCACCTTCAGGTTCTGGCTATTGTTCACTCGGTTGGACCAACATGAAAGGATAAATCATGCCGTGTTTTTCAGCGCCGCATATGGCATTTATGTAAATATCAAAACAGAGCTTCCCGCACCGCAACAAAACATCGAAAAAGCGATCCCAGCCCAAACATAACAAGTGAAGTCCGATGGGTAACTAAATTGGCTTACTCTGCCATCGGAAGAAAACTTCGGACAGCTTGCACAAAGTGCACCGCCAGGAAGTACACGAGTGTGCTCTGTTCTTAACCTTTCGCAGCGAGCATCGGGACCGCCTGGCAAGCCTGCAAGTGTCCGGCGGTCTCAAGCGTTCGCAAGTGCACCCTTGATTAAGGTCACCGGAAACTTGCACGAAACTCAATTACGCCTGCCTTCCCGGCAGCGCGTATCGGGAACCGGCGTCCGAAAGGGATATGATAAGCATTAAAAGTTGAACGTTGCACGAGCGAATGAAAGGCAGAGCAGTGAAAGTTTTCGATTTCTGCTACACAGTGCAACCGGACAACGAATCTGGAAGCTCTATTTTTCTTACCCAGTGACCTTTGCCGTGGCAGAATGAGTTTTCAGCGCCGGTGGAAGATTGCGTCTTTTTTGTTGCACGCTTATAGCACCAAACAATATAATTGATAACACATACATACATTGTTATTTACGGTGCACTAACAGGAGCTTTTCCAACGCCAAGCGTCTTGAACGTTGCTATTAGTTTTATTCAAGGTTTTCGTAATGGGACATGTGCGTTTGATAAGGCAACATAAAATACAGTAATCTATAAATATTGCATACTTTTAGGCGAAAACCAATATTTTGTTAGTTATGCATACTTTAAGGCGTTCATAAGCTTCGATTGATTCCCAACAGATTAGCTTTCTTATAAGTAGGCAAACAAAGTGAATGTCGTGCGAACTGCATACTTTACGGCGGATACAATAAATTAACGCCAAAAAATATGCCGTTCGCCCTACATAAACGCTTCATGAACGCTTTTACGCCAGTGTTATGTTTCATCCGTCTATATTATTCTTAAATAACTCAATCGTTCAAACATACCAATTGTATTATCTAAAAGACTGTGCTAAGCACATTTCACAGGTTTTTAAATATTTAATCAAGTGATATTATTAAGAGTTACATAAGTAATTACTGTATTCTGTTCCTTTGCCATTGCGCTTTGGTCTAACTGATTAATTTATCATTTGTCACTCGTGTTTTTGTAGAATTCAGGTACTAGCTAGTGGCTGTACACATGGGTAAACACAAACACTCCGTTTGTAATCTACGTTCAAATTACTTCGATATAAAATAATGTCTTGTAATGCGCCCAGCTAGACTTTTTATGCCTAACTTCCTCCTGCTCCGGCGGCTACGGAGATGAAAAGCGCACCAGAGTAAAGACAGTTGACGGCTGACATAATCGCCCACGGGAGTCTCATTACAGGAAGCAATGGCCCATCCACTTCCAGTTAGCCAAGATAACAGCGCCTCACACCGAAACCGAGACGCGAAAGCGCAAGTTGTTGTTTATGCAGCCCCGGCATTCGTAGTACCGGTTGTTTCTTTCAAACGTGCACCGAACTTAAATCAGATCCCTCAGTTCGTGTTTTCATTTTTACTTTACCTTGTTGTCTCAAACATTCGCTCAGTGGTCCATCGAAAGCGGAAACCACCCGGGACGCATGCAGCAGGCGCTGTGTTCTACGGGCTAACTTTTTAATTATTTTCTTGCCATTCCTGGGCTTTCCTGACTGTCCGTCGGTAGCTGAACTTGAAAAACTCTCGCTCGAAGCTGATCCGAGCAGTGAGCAAGCGAAGCGGAGTGCGAGTTCTTGCATTGCATTGCAACACAAACATGCAAACCGAGAGGCAAAATCGTGGCATCCTGATGACAACGGCGAGTCTGGTGTTGCACACTCAACTTACTTTTTTACGCTCCTCGCCTTCATCCGATTTCCAACGAGTTTCCCAGTCAGAATAGGTTTTATTACTAGTTTCTTTCAATTTTTCCTTTTTTCTGTGCAGTTTTAATTTTCGCTGGTTGTGTGGTTGAGTTTTTTAAGACTCGTTTTTGCACTTTCGCGTTCTTTTCCATCGTTTCTGCCAGTTGCTATGATCGTCGTCGCCGTTTCTTTATTGGCAGATTGATGAAATTGAGCGAGCGCTGTCTACAACCAGCTTCATCATACACTTTCGGCAGAATTTTTCTACACCAAGTATATCAATGAACATTTTTCGAAGAAAAATCGCCTGGCCTTAGTTGAATGACGCATAGCAATGACGCACTTGGCACAGCTGCACAACAACAAACCAATACATAGTCACAGGGCCGTTTAATGCTCGTCCCCGAATTGAACCAACTGGTGCACGCAAAAAAGAGAAATGCAAATTTTCTAATTGCACCTCTTTCTGGTACTTTGGGCAAGGATAAAGTGCAATTTTTATGTTCACACCGGGGTCCCGAAAAAAAACACACACTCTGCGATGAGGCAAAAAAACACGAGAGAAAATCTGAAGACATTGTCAAAAGCGATTAGGCGACAGGGTGCAAAGTCTCCGAAAATTAGGTTTAATTTGGACAGGGGATCGTGATCTCAGTTCAGTTTTTTTATCGCAACAAACCGACTCTTGTTAATTATTCCATCACGGCCTGTCAGCTTGGAGTGTTTCAGAGAAACACCCAAATCCCGATTATTCTATCACTTTGACACCGGGTCTCGGGTGGGTAAAAATAAAAGAAATCGGTCAAAGGTCTCTCAAAGTGTAAATCGAAGAATTTAATGATTTTTAATCTTAAGTGGATTTTGTACATAATATAGTTTGAGCTACCTACTCAAATAAATAAGCATAGCAAACACTGCGCAATCAGTTCCAGTTCTCGCCACTTTCAAAAAAGCCGCACCACACAAACCACTAGAGAGTGGCCGTCATATTTTATTCTAAAAATAATTATAATACCTGCTCCTAACGGTTGCGAACTCGAAACGAACTCGTGCCAACCCGCCGTACTAGTGGAGACAGAAAACACCAAAAGTCATTTGTTATTTTCTCATCCAGTGCTAATGCGAAGATAATGAACATGGTGTCTCCAGAGGGAAACAAAAAAAACTTTTCATCCCAAACAACATTGCGCGTGGCACGGATAATTTAAAAAACTGGAGAAAAAGAACGATACCGTTAAAAGGTGGAAGTCGTGCATGAGTTGAATGGATGTTTGAAAACAGCGTTTTAGACAAATGTTTGTTTAAATAAGCACAAAAATTTCACGAAAATGTTCCACACCTACTACGAAACCTTAAAGGTAAAGGATCTTTCAAACCGTTTCAGCAACTATTCGTTGAAATAAAGTTGGACCAACATCCAGCATCATGGTCTGGTTGGGTTCATTGTGTTGAGGAGTAGTTTTACTGTGGATTCATCTTTAATATGATATTATTTCAAACTTTCAACGTAATTTTGCTTTCTGTTTCACTATCATTCAATGGTAGAGCGACTGGATCAATGCTCTGGCGGCAATGAAGAGTACTGGATCCGACGGCATCATCCTGTGGGGCAGCTCGTTCGATCTGAACACCGAAGCAACAGGACGCGAATTTATGGAGCGTACGCTGCTACTAGCCAAACAGCAGCGACCCCTGGCGGCCTGGGGATACTATGCATTTCCCTACTGCTTCAACATGAACGGCGGAGCGAACGGCCGCTCGGAAAACTGCTCACCGGAAGTGCAGCGGGAAAACAACCGGTAATGCCCAGGAAGACGGAAGGAAGTATCATCCCGTCCTCCCGGCTAACACTCACCTGTCCCGGAAAAAAACACTCTCCAAACAACCTTGACGAACTACACAAAAACCCTCCAAAACTCTAGCTCTAACTCTCTCCGCCTCCGGTTTGCGTATTTCCCGGGATGCGAACGGAGATTCCATGACGGGGGCGTACAGGGCAGTGTTAGCCTTCCAGGAACACTGCCGTTTGCTTTACATCGTCTCCATATTGTTGGTCGCACGACCCGATAGTTTGTAGTGCCGTAAAGGGAATTTGCCCACCCCGACCAAGAGCGACCGTGCGGGAGAAATTAATAAATTATCACCAACTCTCAACACTTGACACAGACGCAACGCTTTCGCTTTTATCCCGGTGCTCACCGGTTGAACCGAGCTGCAAATTACGGCTCCCTGGCCATTGTGGGATGCTCTGTTCTCGGGCCGGGCGCGAGTGCAACCGAAGAGATTGCTTTATTGTTGCCTGCGCTGTGGAAGCGACGCTTTAGCGCATTTGGACGGTGTCTGTGACGGTACGATTGTCTTTTTTATTGGTGCAAAGGACCGTAGAGGATTAACCCTTGCGGGATGCGGGATGACAGGGAAGGAAGAGCTGTATAAGGTTACTGGAACGCTCACTAATCCTTTAATCTTTTCAAGTGACAAAGCTGTGTGTCAAAGAACGTGTCAATAACAGCTTGCTCGGAGTGTCGCATGGAAAAAGTATAGTCCAAGTATAATAAGAAGTTCTGTACTTTAATGTACGCCGAAAAGTATGCAATCTAGATTATTAGTGTGTTGTTTTCAGTGACGTATACTCTCAACGTTTGTAAACAGAAATAAGCAGAAGCCGATCATAACGATTATAACGCAAATTTGCATACCTTCAGGCGCCCTACAATCGAGTCTCCTTTATACTTCCAGCATCATGTGGCTGTTTGACGAATCGGACATCATCTATCCGTCCGTCTACCTGCGCCAGAAGCTTTCGTCAGCCGAGCGGGAACAGCTGATAAGAGGCCGCGTCCGGGAGGCGGCACGCGTTGCACAACGAACGATCGGCTCGAAACCGCGGCGTAAGGTTCTCACCTACCTGCGCTACGTCTACACCGACACCATTCAGTACCTGACGGAGGTGAGTGTGGGACGGGCCGGGTACTGTAAGGATTCCATTTTCCCCCTTTTACAAGCACCAAAGAACAACGCCCCATGCAAAGGCACCGATCTGCTCACCGGAGCGAAGGAAGCACTCACCAAAGTTGCACAAAGTTCAAGCTAATGGCTCATGCATGATGCACGAAGCGTTACTATCTCCGGCAAAAAGTGAAACTTACCGATGTCAACAAGTTGTCAACGAGGGGTGGTGGTTTCGCTGGTGCCTGGTGGTGGCTCACTTTACACCCACAGCTACTTGTTGCTGCCACTGCCACCGTTATAAATATTGATCAAACTTCCCCGAGAGGACGGGATGCCGGATGCCGGCAGAACCGGAAGCGGAAACATTTCAAGCATTCAAGGATGTTACTGTTATTGCTTTGCATACGTGCACACGACCGGCGAGAACGCTTAAGAAGTTCTCGAACGCTTTGATGCCTACTCTCGAGCGGTTGCACAGTGATGGACGGCTTGCAGTAACCGCTTGGCTACAAATTGCGATCAGTTCGATAGATTATGCCCGAGGAGGATAACTTATTCCGGAAGCTTTCTGCTGCTCCGGAACTTGACGACAGCTCGTTTAGAATAAAGCAAGTGTTATCAGCTTGTATCTTTCGTGCAAAAATAGCACCTTCAGGTTCTGGCTATTGTTCACTCGGTTGGACCAACATGGAAGGATAAATCACGCCGTGTTTTTCAACGCTGCATATGGCATTTATGTAAATATCAAAACAGAGCTTCCCGCACCGCAACAAAACATCGAAAAAGCGATCCCAGCCCAAACATAACAAGTGAAGTCCGATGGGTAACTAAATTGGCTTACTCTGCCATCGGAAGAAAACTTCGGACAGCTTGCACAAAGTGCACCGCCAGGAAGTACACGAGATCCCAGCCCAAACATAACAAGTGAAGTCCGATGGGTAACTAAATTGGCTTACTCTGCCATCGGAAGAAAACTTCGGACAGCTTGCACAAAGTGCACCGCCAGGAAGTACACGAGTGTGCTCTGTTCTTAACCTTTCGCAGCGAGCATCGGGACCGCCTGGCAAGCCTGCAAGTGTCCGGCGGTCTCAAGCGTTCGCAAGTGCACCCTTGATTAAGGTCACCGGAAACTTGCACGAAACTCAATTACGCCTGCCTTCCCGGCAGCGCGTATCGGGAACCGGCGTCCGAAAGGGATATGATAAGCATTAAAAGTTGAACGTTGCACGAGCGAATGAAAGGCAGAGCAGTGAAAGTTTTCGATTTCTGCTACACAGTGCAACCGGACAACGAATCTGGAAGCTCTATTTTTCTTACCCAGTGACCTTTGCCGTGGCAGAATGAGTTTTCAGCGCCGGTGGAAGATTGCGTCTTTTTTGTTGCACGCTTATAGCACCAAACAATATAATTGATAACACATACATACATTGTTATTTACGGTGCACTAACAGGAGCTTTTCCAACGCCAAGCGTCTTGAACGTTGCTATTAGTTTTATTCAAGGTTTTCGTAATGGGACATGTGCGTTTGATAAGGCAACATAAAATACAGTAATCTATAAATATTGCATACTTTTAGGCGAAAACCAATATTTTGTTAGTTATGCATACTTTAAGGCGTTCATAAGCTTCGATTGATTCCCAACAGATTAGCTTTCTTATAAGTAGGCAAACAAAGTGAATGTCGTGCGAACTGCATACTTTACGGCGGATACAATAAATTAACGCCAAAAAATATGCAGTTCGCTCTACTTATGTAGGCTTCATGAACGCTTTTACGCCAGTTTTATGTTTCATCCGTCTATATTAATCTTAAATAGCTCAATCGATCAAACATACCAAGTGTATAATCTAAAAGACTGTGCTAAACACATTTCACAGGATTTCAAATATTTAATCAAGCGATATTATTAAGAGTTACATAAGTAATTACTGTATTCCGTTCCTTTGCCATTGCGCTTTGGTCTAACTGATTAATTTATCATTTGTCACTCGTGTTTTTGTAGAATTCAGCTACCAGCTAGTGGCTGTACACATGGGTAAACACAAACACTCCGATTGTAATCTACGTTCAAATTACTTCGATCTAAAATAATGTCTTGTAATGCGCCCAGCTAGACTTTTTATGCCCATTGCGCGTGGCACGGATAATTTAAAAAACTGGAGAAAAAGAACGATACCGTTAAAAGGTGGAAGTCGTGCATGAGTTGAAAGGATGTTTGAAATTTGAAAGGATGTTTGAAATCAGCGTTTTAGACAAATGTTTGTTTAAATAAGCACAAAAATTTCACGAAAATGTTCCACACCTTCTACGAAACCTTAAAGGTAAAGGATCTTTCAAACCGTTTCAGCAACTATTCGTTGAAATAAAGTTGGACCAACATCCAGCATCATGGTCTGGTTGGGTTCATTGTGTTGAGGAGTAGTTTTACTGTGGGTCCATCTTTAATATGATATTATTTCAAACTTTCAACATAATTTTGCTTTCTGTTTCACTATCATTCAATGGTAGAGCGACTGGATCAATGCTCTGGCGGCAATGAAGAGTACTGGATCCGACGGCATCATCCTGTGGGGCAGCTCGTTCGATCTGAACACACGGTAAGTAGCTTTAACTGGCTCTCCTCCTCGTCCCCACTAATCTTACCGACCTGGTTCTCTATCATCCTTGCTCATGCAGGCAAAAATGTACCTCATTCAAAACATACCTGGACAACACGCTCGGACCGGTGTTAAGCTCTCTCCAGCCACGCTATATCGTGGAAAACCTAAAGGATCCCTCGACCTAACCGAAGCCTTACGCAGCAGAATCGACCAACCAGCGACAGCCGTCGGGAGTTTGTTATTTATCTAGGCAGTTTGATTATGTATAGATATATATTTTAATGTTTAACTACTTTACATGATGCATTAAACGTACAACGAGTATTTCAATATTGAGAGTATTTAAGTTGATTCCGAATAACGATCAATTGAGTTGGTCTTTTTAAGTTCGATATTGTTTCAGGAGCATTTAAAGACAGCGCAAAAAAAACTTCAACAAGCTTAGTGCAAATGATCCTTGACAAGTTTGGCGCCATCTGTTGGGAAAATGGACAGATCAAATTGAGTAGTTGCCTTTTTGAGGAATTCATTCTGCATAGTTGTTTGAACATTGTGGACATTAGTGCTACACCGTAATGCGTAGCCATTTGGATCACAACAAAATAAGTCTTCTGCTTTGTGGAAAAGGTGTATACGCACTCAAGTCACCGATGTTGTGATTTTACATTTACGATACATACTCCCAAAAGTTTCTCTAAGCATTTAACACGATTCAGGAACTTTTACCTTGAATTCACCCATCCACTTGTAATGTACTCCGCTTGCTCCGTGAAAATCTCAGCCACGGTACCTACGTACGTGCCAGCACGATAATTAACTGCCATGATTAATGATCTGGTGCGCCCCGGTAATGCACTACAAATTGGAACTGGCTTTGAAAAATGGCCTTTCCTCACCATTAACTTGAAGCAACTTTTGCCGGTTGCTATATATGTGGAGCTCCAAACGCCCCAGCTGTGAGTAACTCGCCCGGTTCCTAACTTCATCTCTGGTGGTTTGGAGTGTCCGTGTTATGCATGCACACGTCGGAGAAACACGGCGTGCTGCCTGTAACGAATCCGTTTGAATAGGAAATTTCTACAAAAGAGCAATCCCGTAAACCCAATTCAGAGGCGATTCGACGTTGTTCTGAGAACCTTTGCCCGATATGTGATCCCGGTTCGGATGCAGCGCAGAAAAAAATCCAATAATAAACCACAGCTCCATCACGCGTACAAGAACAATCCGGTATGTTGTACTAGCAAAGCTCGCGATCTTGTCATTCGATACTGAATCACTACGGTATGGGGAAGGACCTCAAGCTCTTCCTGTCCACCAGCAAATGGAACCGCGTGACTAGGCGCCAAATCCAATCACCAATCGCTCAGGTACCGTCTCGGCGTTTGTGCTGCAGTGATAGGATTTACATTTCAATATCTGCTGTTTCATTTCAGTTCCCGAGGATGGAACAGCTTTTCGATGATTTTTTTACAACGAAAAAAAAAACAGAACGAACTGAACTAGTGGAGGATGATCTGGCGCTGTATCGAATTTTTCAATAAATTCCCATCACGAGAAACCACTTTCGGGTATAGCTTTTCAACAAAGGCGAAATTCGATTTATAAATGGAGCACATCATACAATGCAAACCACATTATCCGTTCAAAGAGCTCTCAGCTTTGGAGAAATGGCCGTGAGGTGTAATTCTAAGAGGTTTTTTTCTGTCTGTTTTTGCTACGAAAAACCTATTTTTATCACAAGGGGTTAAAATATAATAAGGAGAATGGTGAAAATCAATTTATTTTTCTATCCTCAATCCAGCGCTAAAAATGCCTTGGTCAAGTGCACATTGTCTACTTTCAGGCGGAAATATTCAAAATCAGCCCAAAGGTATGCAGCCAAACTGTACTAATCATTACAAAAGTCGTTAATAAAGAGTTTTCAATACAAATTGCATACTTCTAAGGTTGGTTTTCGCATATTTGCGCCAACAAGTATACAATGCGCACTTCATCAACTCTTTATCAACCCTTTATGAAACCTTTGTTTGTCAGTTTAATCAATCTTTCCCACTGCGATATCTCTTCCACAAACGTAAACACATACCCAACATGAAGATGATAAATCAAACCGCACCGCGGCATCGTTGTATTGATCGTAATGCTCCACCATGTGGCTTATTTTTTCCTTGCGTCTGCATTCATGGATCCATGGAGCAAATACTACTCAGCCGTCTGGCTGCTCTAACCCAGCAAGAACTATGTCTGGCGATGCGGCAACCGTACGGCATGAATCATGCAAGAGAAAACAATTTAACGACCATGATTGCTTATCACAGCGACCGACAACGCGTCCATCATTACTGGCCAAGTAGAAGCGGTGGAAGCGAAACCGAAGGGGAAGGTTCGCGTCGTAACTTTCTCTGTCACCCATTCCCTACCAGCGTTCTAATCCAATAAGCTTCTGAACGACCGTCTGCAGCCACCGCCAGTCGTCAGCTATTAGCCGTTTGTTGTTCGTTTCTCCTTCGTGCAGCGAAGCGACGCTACAAATCCTGATGGTGCTTCCAGGTTGCTTTTATTGAATCGCTTCACAGAAACAAAAACATGTTTCTTGCATTTTATCATTTAAAAGTAGCTATGTTCTTATCGCCTTACTCTTCCTTTGTGCTGCCTTTGTCTCAGCAAACATAACAACTCATCCATGAGAGAGAAAGAAATAAGTGAAACAAGAGTCCCCACAGGTCGGTCTAGTGTCGCGCAGCCACCACCAGCCCTGATGAGTCATCGGAATTACCGCGGACGACGGCAGAGACGGAAACAAAAACAAAACGAACGAGACGTCACACCTGCTACGCCAACCTGTCGTCGCCGACACTTGAAAATTGGACGCACTCCACTCATTCCCGATTGGTGTCCAGCGCGGCGTAGTGGCTTCCATTCGACCTGATAAGCAAGCTCAGCAAGCCATCCGCTCCATCCGAGAGTCTCGGACGGGATCTCACTCGATCGGATGCTGCACAACCGTCGCGTAAGGGAGAGCGGGATAGCCCCGCGGCGCGAAAGAGCAGGGTACACAAACAGATCAATTGAATAATCGTCGGAAGCGATCGAAAGCTGCCCGCGCTGGTGTGCGTGATTGGAGCTGTCAGAGCAGGGCAGCCTGAGAAAGATCCAGCGATCGCCGGCTACAAGAGGAGCGGCGCAGACTTCCAACAGACACAGTTATAGTTGAGCGCTCCCACAGAGGAGTAGTGTCGCTGGACTCTAGCAAGTTTCAGCAAGCATTCGTGGCTAGAAAAACCAAAGAGCTGTGTTTGAGAGTTGTTGAAAGTGGAGTTGACTAAAACGTGCGCAAACTGTGAATCTTCGAGACAGAGGAAGATGGCCAAATTCCCGTGCGCAGTGTCGGTGACGTTGGCAGTTGCCGCGCTGGTCTGCCTGGCCAGTGTTGCCCAGGCCCACACCTACAAAACCGGTGACTGCCCGCCGGTCGAGCCGATGAGTGGCTTCAGCATGAAGCAGGTAAACCGCACGATCGATCTTTCTAGCATCATACGTAAAGGCCATTTTCGGCTCGTTTCTTACGGTGGGAATATTCGCGTCGACGTTGTTTTGCGAGAAGGTTGATCACGCAAGGCGATTGTGCGATAACCTTCGCACTCGTTCGCAGCGTGGGGACGAGGTCACGTCACTCAGCCTGAGAGATGAGTTCCGATGTCGATCTTTGCCTACTGCTAGATCGTTGTGCACGCGCATTTGATCGTACTGCGCGCTCAGTGGATGCGTTACCACAAGATTTGCGTTGTAGTGGAAAACGCATCCGCTCTTGTTATCGCTGTGGACGTGATGCGACAGTGTGCCAACGAAAGACGGGTTCATCGCACGACCAGTGTGGAGTGATAAGTGAGGCTATAATTGTACTGAAGACTGCGTGCGGAAACACCGAAAGCTGTCTTACAGTTCCGAAAAGGTTGTATTTCAAGTACCTAATCAGCCTAAGTGTTGGCACTCGGCATGAACTGGAGTGAAGAATCTCAATCAAACTGATAGAGGCATTAATCATCCAGTCTAAATATATCCACCGCTGGGTTATATGGGTCGTTGGAGATGACTCTTTCGAAGCAAAAAAAAAAGCTCTCTAATGGATTTTTTAATGCATTCCTCCGCTACAAAGCCCCTTTTCGGGGATGAAAATTCTTTTCAATAAATAATGCTTTCACGCGTTTCCTGCACACTGCGAATGGCCCCCGTCAAACGCACGTTCTTAATTGCGCGCGAAGAAGCTCCCATTATTACGCGCATCCCCAGCATCGTCCTATTGCGAAAGCTTTCATCCACTTCAATTGGAGCAGAGGTGTGAACAAAAAAAATCGAATAAATATCTCCAGCATCGCTTGCAGGATGCTACCGGCCCCACGTCTTAAGGTACCGGGACGGGGTCAAATCCAAGTTAACAGGAACGGCGGCTGATGCTACTTCGGCTTCGACCGCCTGTTGCTGACAGTGATTGATGGAAGACCCCTTTTCAGCTTCTGCTGCTGCTGCCGAGTGTCCGATAGTGTCCGGAAAACCGGGCGAAAGACCGTCTGGGTTGACTTTTGCCGAGCTTTCCGGTTTGTGACTGAGGTTTTTCTTCTTGCGTTCTACCCAGAACCCATTAGGCGGCAAGCCGGCGAGATCGCTGGCTGCTCTCGTGCTCAGTGCATAAACAGACCGTTTACAAACCAAACAAGCACCCCGGGAGAGACAGCAAGACCCGGCCAACCGATGGCGTTGGGTGTGTTCGCTTTGGTAGATTCAATTTTCTTCCTCCAGTAAGAATTAGGTTACTGGCTTCCTGGACGGCTGCCAGCACGGAACCGTCTGTGGCCGTTGTTGTTTCTTAGCGCTGAGTGATACATATTTCTGCATTTTAAGCGTTTGTTGTGGACGTACCGATAACAACGTTACGGAGCTTTACGATCTTTTCTCTTAGTGTGCCATGCTTGGCAACGCAGCGCTCCCACGAGCAGGGCGCATGGTGTTTGCGGAGAAAGTTCTTGCCAGCACCTATTACTTCTAATTACACATCCTACACGCGATAAAACATGTCGTCCTGTTTGCAGCCTCCCCCACGCGAACGTGAAACACGAACACACCTTGTCGTCTTGGCGTTGGCGATAATTTATCGCGCTCACTGTGGGTCGGACGGCGTACGCAGCCGACCAGCCACCAAACAAACGCGTCGTTCCCTAACGAGTGAAATGACACCAGCGCGTAACGACAATTGCAACCCTTTTCTTGCAAACCCACACATATGGAGCATATGGGAGCATTCTGCCGCACGATGGATGATGATGATGATTATGGTGACGGGTTGCGAAGAAAGCTAACCCGCTGAAACTAACAAACGGGCAGGAGAATGTTTGACACTACAGCACGGGAAATGCGTTTGAGAAAGTGGAGAGATAAATTTTCATTTTTGAACTGCTGCCGGGCGACCAGCCCGGGCGTAATGAGAATTCTCGACGTGCGTGTGGAGTTACAAATGCTTATTACAAACTGAAGAACCCTCGGGCACGTCCCAGCGCGCGTCCCGAACGTAGAGTGAAGGAGCGTTTCGATTCATCAACATTTTCTTTGCGACTTTAATGAGTCCGCGGGGAGAAGAACGTCTTCCCGTGAATGTGGCGTTGAAGGTGGTAGTGGGGTGTACCATTTTTACAGCCATTATAACCGATGTAAAGCTCCTGTTCCTGGCTGGTGCCATCCGATTCCGAAGCATACTTTATCTACTGGGCACCACGCACGAGACCACGAGGAAAAGCCACGGCCGGCGTGTAAACTTTAATAAGCCAATCAAAAGTTACGGCGTGCCAGGCGGAGGTCCAAGGAGCAACATCCGGTTGCCCTGAACCTGTCAATCCCTTGTCCGTCAAGGAAGCCAGCCGTACCACCACCACAACCGAGACCGGGATGCCCTGGGAGATCGAACGAAAGTTTATCCTGCTCGTGTTCTCAACAAACATGCTTCTGCCTCGCCTACTCTCCCCGAAGGCCAGGCCATGACCAGGCCTATCGAAAGTTTGCCTCACCCACCACCCGGGGTGACCACACGGGAAAGCACAAGGGAATTTGTCGTCGTGGAGCGGGCGGTCTTCTACAGGCCATGAACTTGTGCCTCTTTCGACTTTTAACGATGGCGATTGCAGTAAGCGTTTGCTGTTTTAAGTTTGCCTTTGAAGCGACCAAGGTCACGCTGAACGGTCAATGTACTTGAGTTATTTCGGATAACATTCCAACCACGCGACGAGTCTAGTATGGTATGTGTGTTTGAGTGCTCATTTCCAGTTAAGCCGGGCAGGTTGAGTTAATTTTGTACATTCTAACACATTGGCAAAGTATGCATTCAGCATAAACGAACACTTAAAAACTCAAGTTTCTGTTTAATTACTGCATTGGAGCAACAAAGAACAAAGGTTGCCGGCTAGCTTGCTAGGAAATTTTGTCCTGATTATTCCAAGTTTAACGGTCAATTATGACTCTGATTGGATCCTGGAGCCAATACAAGCTAGAATAGGACAAAGATAAGCATTAACTTGCAGACTCCTACCGCGCTTCTCCAAGCATCGTTGTGCTGTTATCCCGGCCAACCGTTCAATATTACCTCCCGGATATTGGATCCAAACGACAGTAATAATGTATCGCTACCCCGAAGGACATGAGGTAGAACTTTAAATTAATGATTAAACTTCCGCACGTAAATCGAGACCCTTTTAGCGAAACCGACCCTCGGCCCGGGACCGAGTTGCCCGAAGTTTGACAGCGGAGGCAGGGTAATTAGTGACGCTACCCCAGCGTCATGAAAGGTGTACTCTGTTGCAGAGATCGAACAGTGCTCTATAGACTTCAAACTCTACGACCGGTACGCGACATCCCCGGCTAATTGTGAATAAATTATATCACTCCGCTCCCGAACGTCCCGAAGCGAT
>KZ070980.1:16127-29590 GCA_002091845.1 Anopheles cracens | reverse complement strand
ATCGCTTCGGGACGTTCGGGAGCGGAGTGATATAATTTATTCACAATTAGCCGGGGATGTCGCGTACCGGTCGTAGAGTTTGAAGTCTATAGAGCACTGTTCGATCTCTGCAACAGAGTACACCTTTCATGACGCTGGGGTAGCGTCACTAATTACCCTGCCTCCGCTGTCAAACTTCGGGCAACTCGGTCCCGGGCCGAGGGTCGGTTTCGCTAAAAGGGTCTCGATTTACGTGCGGAAGTTTAATCATTAATTTAAAGTTCTACCTCATGTCCTTCGGGGTAGCGATACATTATTACTGTCGTTTGGATCCAATATCCGGGAGGTAATATTGAACGGTTGGCCGGGATAACAGCACAACGATGCTTGGAGAAGCGCGGTAGGAGTCTGCAAGTTAATGCTTATCTTTGTCCTATTCTAGCTTGTATTGGCTCCAGGATCCAATCAGAGTCATAATTGACCGTTAAACTTGGAATAATCAGGACAAAATTTCCTAGCAAGCTAGCCGGCAACCTTTGTTCTTTGTTGCTCCAATGCAGTAATTAAACAGAAACTTGAGTTTTTAAGTGTTCGTTTATGCTGAATGCATACTTTGCCAATGTGTTAGAATGTACAAAATTAACTCAACCTGCCCGGCTTAACTGGAAATGAGCACTCAAACACACATACCATACTAGACTCGTCGCGTGGTTGGAATGTTATCCGAAATAACTCAAGTACATTGACCGTTCAGCGTGACCTTGGTCGCTTCAAAGGCAAACTTAAAACAGCAAACGCTTACTGCAATCGCCATCGTTAAAAGTCGAAAGAGGCACAAGTTCATGGCCTGTAGAAGACCGCCCGCTCCACGACGACAAATTCCCTTGTGCTTTCCCGTGTGGTCACCCCGGGTGGTGGGTGAGGCAAACTTTCGATAGGCCTGGTCATGGCCTGGCCTTCGGGGAGAGTAGGCGAGGCAGAAGCATGTTTGTTGAGAACACGAGCAGGATAAACTTTCGTTCGATCTCCCAGGGCATCCCGGTCTCGGTTGTGGTGGTGGTACGGCTGGCTTCCTTGACGGACAAGGGATTGACAGGTTCAGGGCAACCGGATGTTGCTCCTTGGACCTCCGCCTGGCACGCCGTAACTTTTGATTGGCTTATTAAAGTTTACACGCCGGCCGTGGCTTTTCCTCGTGGTCTCGTGCGTGGTGCCCAGTAGATAAAGTATGCTTCGGAATCGGATGGCACCAGCCAGGAACAGGAGCTTTACATCGGTTATAATGGCTGTAAAAATGGTACACCCCACTACCACCTTCAACGTCACATTCACGGGAAGACGTTCTTCTCCCCGCGGACTCATTAAAGTCGCAAAGAAAGTGTTGATGAATCGAAACGCTCCTTCACTCTACGTTCGGGACGCGCGCTGGGACGTGCCCGAGGGTTCTTCAGTTTGTAATAAGCATTTGTAACTCCACACGCACGTCGAGAATTCTCATTACGCCCGGGCTGGTCGCCCGGCAGCAGTTCAAAAATGATAATTTATCTCTCCACTTTCTCAAACGCATTTCCCGTGCTGTAGTGTCAAACATTCTCCTGCCCGTTTGTTAGTTTCAGCGGGTTGGCTTTCTTCGCAACCCGTCACCATAATCATCATCATCATCCATCGTGCGGCAGAATGCTCCCATATGCTCCATATGTGTGGGTTTGCAAGAAAAGGGTTGCAATTGTCGTTACGCGCTGGTGTCATTTCACTCGTTAGGGAACGACGCGTTTGTTTGGTGGCTGGTCGGCTGCGTACGCCGTCCGACCCACAGTGAGCGCGATAAATTATCGCCAACGCCAAGACGACAAGGTGTGTTCGTGTTTCACGTTCGCGTGGGGGAGGCTGCAAACAGGACGACATGTTTTATCGCGTGTAGGATGTGTAATTAGAAGTAATAGGTGCTGGCAAGAACTTTCTCCGCAAACACCAAGCGCCCTGCTCGTGGGAGCGCTACGTTGCCAAGCATGGCACACTAAGAGAAAAGATCGTAAAGCTCCGTAACGTTGTTATCGGTACGTCCACAACAAACGCTTAAAATGCAGAAATATGTATCACTCAGCGCTCAGAAACAACAACGGCCACAGACGGTTCCGTGCTGGCAGCCGTCCAGGAAGCGACCGTCCAGCAGCCAGTAACCTAATTCTTACTGGAGGAAGAAAATTGAATCTACCAAAGCGAACACACCCAACGCCATCGGTTGGCCGGGTCTTGCTGTCTCTCCCGGGGTGCTTGTTTGGTTTGTAAACGGTCTGTTTATGCACTGAGCACGAGAACAGCCAGCGATCTCGCCGGCTTGCCGCCTAATGGGTTCTGGGTAGAACGCAAGAAGTAAAACCTCAGTCACAAACCGGAAAGCTCGGCAAAAGTCAACCCAGACGGTCTTTCGCCCGGTTTTCCGGACACTATCGGACACTCGGCAGCAGCAGCAGAAGCTGAAAAGGGGTCTTCCATCAATCACTGTCAGCAACAGGCGGTCGAAGCCGAAGTAGCATCAGCCGCCGTTCCTGTTAACTTGGATTTGACCCCGTCCCGGTACCTTAAGACGTGGGGCCGGTAGCATCCTGCAAGCGATGCTGGAGATATTTATTCGATTTTTTTTGTTCACACCTCTGCTCCAATTGAAGTGGATGAAAGCTTTCGCAATAGGACGATGCTGGGGATGCGCGTAATAATGGGAGCTTCTTCGCGCGCAATTAAGAACGTGCGTTTGACGGGGGCCATTCGCAGTGTGCAGGAAACGCGTGAAAGCATTATTTATTGAAAAGAATTTTCATCCCCGAAAAGGGGCTTTGTAGCGGAGGAATGCATTAAAAAATCCATTAGAGAGCTTTTTTTTTTGCTTCGAAAGAGTCATCTCCAACGACCCATATAACCCAGCGGTGGATATATTTAGACTGGATGATTAATGCCTCTATCAGTTTGATTGAGATTCTTCACTCCAGTTCATGCCGAGTGCCAACACTTAGGCTGATTAGGTACTTGAAATACAACCTTTTCGGAACTGTAAGACAGCTTTCGGTGTTTCCGCACGCAGTCTTCAGTACAATTATAGCCTCACTTATCACTCCACACTGGTCGTGCGATGAACCCGTCTTTCGTTGGCACACTGTCGCATCACGTCCACAGCGATAACAAGAGCGGATGCGTTTTCCACTACAACGCAAATCTTGTGGTAACGCATCCACTGAGCGCGCAGTACGATCAAATGCGCGTGCACAACGATCTAGCAGTAGGCAAAGATCGACATCGGAACTCATCTCTCAGGCTGAGTGACGTGACCTCGTCCCCACGCTGCGAACGAGTGCGAAGGTTATCGCACAATCGCCTTGCGTGATCAACCTTCTCGCAAAACAACGTCGACGCGAATATTCCCACCGTAAGAAACGAGCCGAAAATGGCCTTTACGTATGATGCTAGAAAGATCGATCGTGCGGTTTACCTGCTTCATGCTGAAGCCACTCATCGGCTCGACCGGCGGGCAGTCACCGGTTTTGTAGGTATGGGCCTGGGCAACACTGGCCAGGCAGACCAGCGCGGCAACTGCCAACGTCACCGACACTGCGCACGGGAATTTGGCCATCTTCCTCTGTCTCGAAGATTCACAGTTTGCGCACGTTTTAGTCAACTCCACTTTCAACAACTCTCAAACACAGCTCTTTGGTTTTTCTAGCCACGAATGCTTGCTGAAACTTGCTAGAGTCCAGCGACACTACTCCTCTGTGGGAGCGCTCAACTATAACTGTGTCTGTTGGAAGTCTGCGCCGCTCCTCTTGTAGCCGGCGATCGCTGGATCTTTCTCAGGCTGCCCTGCTCTGACAGCTCCAATCACGCACACCAGCGCGGGCAGCTTTCGATCGCTTCCGACGATTATTCAATTGATCTGTTTGTGTACCCTGCTCTTTCGCGCCGCGGGGCTATCCCGCTCTCCCTTACGCGACGGTTGTGCAGCATCCGATCGAGTGAGATCCCGTCCGAGACTCTCGGATGGAGCGGATGGCTTGCTGAGCTTGCTTATCAGGTCGAATGGAAGCCACTACGCCGCGCTGGACACCAATCGGGAATGAGTGGAGTGCGTCCAATTTTCAAGTGTCGGCGACGACAGGTTGGCGTAGCAGGTGTGACGTCTCGTTCGTTTTGTTTTTGTTTCCGTCTCTGCCGTCGTCCGCGGTAATTCCGATGACTCATCAGGGCTGGTGGTGGCTGCGCGACACTAGACCGACCTGTGGGGACTCTTGTTTCACTTATTTCTTTCTCTCTCATGGATGAGTTGTTATGTTTGCTGAGACAAAGGCAGCACAAAGGAAGAGTAAGGCGATAAGAACATAGCTACTTTTAAATGATAAAATGCAAGAAACATGTTTTTGTTTCTGTGAAGCGATTCAACTGCTTTCAACCGTTGTGGTTACAAACAAAACTGCATAATTTTTGCGGAACAGCTGTGTGGCCTTTCCAATGCTTTCTTATTTCCCACCAAGTGGCGTAAACAAAAATAAAATAAACGCCCTTTTCACTCACCACCTTAGGTGGCGGATGCCGCTCAAGGGAGGGCGATGGTTGTGGAGCAAATACATGCAGTAAATTGAATTTGCTGCGACGGTGGTTTCCGGTACGTTCGGTACCGATGTGACGACAGTGACTAACGCAAAATGCACTCTGCACTACGCAGCTGAGGTGTTTTACGACTGGTGCAGTGCAGGTGGTGTTGCTCGGACACCTCTTTAACACGAAGCCTTATGTCATTTGTTTTGCTCACAACTGGTGATATTCTGACCAGCTTTTTATGCTCCTTATTGTGACCCTTTATATCATCACTTAGATATTTTTAATATTTAATCGCTTGTTTCAAGCAGCGTTTCTGGCATACGACATTAGAATGAAGTAGAGTGCTACTACCGCTTGTTATCAATTTTGTTCATAACCGTTAGAGGCAATCGAATGACCTTCCCTTTACGATGGCCTAGCACTGTCTGCGAACCAGAACAAATAACGCGTTGTCGGTCGCTGTGATAAGCAATCATGGTCGTTAAATTGTTTTCTCTTGCATGATTCATGCCGTACGGTTGCCGCACGATTCAATAAAAGCAACCTGGAAGCACCATCAGGATTTGTAGCGTCGCTTCGCTGCACGAAGGAGAAACAAACAACAAACGGCTAATAGCTGACGACTGACGGTGGCTGCAGACGGTCGTTCAGAAGCTTATTGGATTAGAACGCTGGTAGGGAATGGGTGACGGAGAAAGTTACGTCGCGAACCTTCCCCTTCGGTTTCGCTTCCACCGCTTCTACTTGGCCAGTAATGATGGATGTGGATTACACGGAAATGCACTGCATCAAATTAACAGTCACCGCTGTTTAGAATCCTTCAGCTAATGGACCTTAAGCTCGCTATGATGATCAACGTCATCCTCATCGACAGCAAACTCCAAACGAAACCTTGCTTTCGTTGCATTATGAGGCCCGAGATGATAATACGATGATACCGTCACGCTAATCGGTAAACAGGGGGAACTCGCCTCGTAGGAGAGAGCGGAAATCGTCATTTTGTTTCAATGAAGCTAATCGTCGAGATCATCGAGTTGCCATTGAATTCTGACAGCGTTGGGAGAGGAGTAAGCAGTTGAGGGAGAGAGTAAACGTCAATTAGTTTATACGGGCATGTTTAATGAATATTTAAGAGGGGTTTGCGTTACTCTAGATGATGTTGATACATTGTGCATCTACTAGACACAAGTTTGAAATAGACATATTGCGCGTGGCACGGATAATTTAAAAAACTGGAGAAAAAGAACGATACCGTTAAAAGGTGGAAGTCGTGCATGAGTTGAAAGGATGTTTGAAATTTGAAAGGATGTTTGAAATCAGCGTTTTAGACAAATGTTTGTTTAAATAAGCACAAAAATTTCACGAAAATGTTCCACACCTTCTACGAAACCTTAAAGGTAAAGGATCTTTCAAACCGTTTCAGCAACTATTCGTTGAAATAAAGTTGGACCAACATCCAGCATCATGGTCTGGTTGGGTTCATTGTGTTGAGGAGTAGTTTTACTGTGGGTCCATCTTTAATATGATATTATTTCAAACTTTCAACATAATTTTGCTTTCTGTTTCACTATCATTCAATGGTAGAGCGACTGGATCAATGCTCTGGCGGCAATGAAGAGTACTGGATCCGACGGCATCATCCTGTGGGGCAGCTCGTTCGATCTGAACACACGGTAAGTAGCTTTAACTGGCTCTCCTCCTCGTCCCCACTAATCTTACCGACCTGGTTCTCTATCATCCTTGCTCATGCAGGCAAAAATGTACCTCATTCAAAACATACCTGGACAACACGCTCGGACCGGTGTTAAGCTCTCTCCAGCCACGCTATATCGTGGAAAACCTAAAGGATCCCTCGACCTAACCGAAGCCTTACGCAGCAGAATCGACCAACCAGCGACAGCCGTCGGGAGTTTGTTATTTATCTAGGCAGTTTGATTATGTATAGATATATATTTTAATGTTTAACTACTTTACATGATGCATTAAACGTACAACGAGTATTTCAATATTGAGAGTATTTAAGTTGATTCCGAATAACGATCAATTGAGTTGGTCTTTTTAAGTTCGATATTGTTTCAGGAGCATTTAAAGACAGCGCAAAAAAAACTTCAACAAGCTTAGTGCAAATGATCCTTGACAAGTTTGGCGCCATCTGTTGGGAAAATGGACAGATCAAATTGAGTAGTTGCCTTTTTGAGGAATTCATTCTGCATAGTTGTTTGAACATTGTGGACATTAGTGCTACACCGTAATGCGTAGCCATTTGGATCACAACAAAATAAGTCTTCTGCTTTGTGGAAAAGGTGTATACGCACTCAAGTCACCGATGTTGTGATTTTACATTTACGATACATACTCCCAAAAGTTTCTCTAAGCATTTAACACGATTCAGGAACTTTTACCTTGAATTCACCCATCCACTTGTAATGTACTCCGCTTGCTCCGTGAAAATCTCAGCCACGGTACCTACGTACGTGCCAGCACGATAATTAACTGCCATGATTAATGATCTGGTGCGCCCCGGTAATGCACTACAAATTGGAACTGGCTTTGAAAAATGGCCTTTCCTCACCATTAACTTGAAGCAACTTTTGCCGGTTGCTATATATGTGGAGCTCCAAACGCCCCAGCTGTGAGTAACTCGCCCGGTTCCTAACTTCATCTCTGGTGGTTTGGAGTGTCCGTGTTATGCATGCACACGTCGGAGAAACACGGCGTGCTGCCTGTAACGAATCCGTTTGAATAGGAAATTTCTACAAAAGAGCAATCCCGTAAACCCAATTCAGAGGCGATTCGACGTTGTTCTGAGAACCTTTGCCCGATATGTGATCCCGGTTCGGATGCAGCGCAGAAAAAAATCCAATAATAAACCACAGCTCCATCACGCGTACAAGAACAATCCGGTATGTTGTACTAGCAAAGCTCGCGATCTTGTCATTCGATACTGAATCACTACGGTATGGGGAAGGACCTCAAGCTCTTCCTGTCCACCAGCAAATGGAACCGCGTGACTAGGCGCCAAATCCAATCACCAATCGCTCAGGTACCGTCTCGGCGTTTGTGCTGCAGTGATAGGATTTACATTTCAATATCTGCTGTTTCATTTCAGTTCCCGAGGATGGAACAGCTTTTCGATGATTTTTTTACAACGAAAAAAAAAACAGAACGAACTGAACTAGTGGAGGATGATCTGGCGCTGTATCGAATTTTTCAATAAATTCCCATCACGAGAAACCACTTTCGGGTATAGCTTTTCAACAAAGGCGAAATTCGATTTATAAATGGAGCACATCATACAATGCAAACCACATTATCCGTTCAAAGAGCTCTCAGCTTTGGAGAAATGGCCGTGAGGTGTAATTCTAAGAGGTTTTTTTCTGTCTGTTTTTGCTACGAAAAACCTATTTTTATCACAAGGGGTTAAAATATAATAAGGAGAATGGTGAAAATCAATTTATTTTTCTATCCTCAATCCAGCGCTAAAAATGCCTTGGTCAAGTGCACATTGTCTACTTTCAGGCGGAAATATTCAAAATCAGCCCAAAGGTATGCAGCCAAACTGTACTAATCATTACAAAAGTCGTTAATAAAGAGTTTTCAATACAAATTGCATACTTCTAAGGTTGGTTTTCGCATATTTGCGCCAACAAGTATACAATGCGCACTTCATCAACTCTTTATCAACCCTTTATGAAACCTTTGTTTGTCAGTTTAATCAATCTTTCCCACTGCGATATCTCTTCCACAAACGTAAACACATACCCAACATGAAGATGATAAATCAAACCGCACCGCGGCATCGTTGTATTGATCGTAATGCTCCACCATGTGGCTTATTTTTTCCTTGCGTCTGCATTCATGGATCCATGGAGCAAATACTACTCAGCCGTCTGGCTGCTCTAACCCAGCAAGAACTATGTCTGGCGATGCGGCAACCGTACGGCATGAATCATGCAAGAGAAAACAATTTAACGACCATGATTGCTTATCACAGCGACCGACAACGCGTTATTTGTTCTGGTTCGCAGACAGTGCTAGGCCATCGTAAAGGGAAGGTCATTCGATTGCCTCTAACGGTTATGAACAAAATTGATAACAAGCGGTAGTAGCACTCTACTTCATTCTAATGTCGTATGCCAGAAACGCTGCTTGAAACAAGCGATTAAATATTAAAAATATCTAAGTGATGATATAAAGGGTCACAATAAGATGTCTATTTCAAACTTGTGTCTAGTAGATGCACAATGTATCAACATCATCTAGAGTAACGCAAACCCCTCTTAAATATTCATTAAACATGCCCGTATAAACTAATTGACGTTTACTCTCTCCCTCAACTGCTTACTCCTCTCCCAACGCTGTCAGAATTCAATGGCAACTCGATGATCTCGACGATTAGCTTCATTGAAACAAAATGACGATTTCCGCTCTCTCCTACGAGGCGAGTTCCCCCTGTTTACCGATTAGCGTGACGGTATCATCGTATTATCATCTCGGGCCTCATAATGCAACGAAAGCAAGGTTTCGTTTGGAGTTTGCTGTCGATGAGGATGACGTTGATCATCATAGCGAGCTTAAGGTCCATTAGCTGAAGGATTCTAAACAGCGGTGACTGTTAATTTGATGCAGTGCATTTCCGTGTAATCCACATCCATCATTACTGGCCAAGTAGAAGCGGTGGAAGCGAAACCGAAGGGGAAGGTTCGCGTCGTAACTTTCTCTGTCACCCATTCCCTACCAGCGTTCTAATCCAATAAGCTTCTGAACGACCGTCTGCAGCCACCGCCAGTCGTCAGCTATTAGCCGTTTGTTGTTCGTTTCTCCTTCGTGCAGCGAAGCGACGCTACAAATCCTGATGGTGCTTCCAGGTTGCTTTTATTGAATCGCTTCACAGAAACAAAAACATGTTTCTTGCATTTTATCATTTAAAAGTAGCTATGTTCTTATCGCCTTACTCTTGTGACTGAGGTTTTTCTTCTTGCGTTCTACCCAGAACCCATTAGGCGGCAAGCCGGCGAGATCGCTGGCTGCTCTCGTGCTCAGTGCATAAACAGACCGTTTACAAACCAAACAAGCACCCCGGGAGAGACAGCAAGACCCGGCCAACCGATGGCGTTGGGTGTGTTCGCTTTGGTAGATTCAATTTTCTTCCTCCAGTAAGAATTAGGTTACTGGCTTCCTGGACGGCTGCCAGCACGGAACCGTCTGTGGCCGTTGTTGTTTCTTAGCGCTGAGTGATACATATTTCTGCATTTTAAGCGTTTGTTGTGGACGTACCGATAACAACGTTACGGAGCTTTACGATCTTTTCTCTTAGTGTGCCATGCTTGGCAACGCAGCGCTCCCACGAGCAGGGCGCATGGTGTTTGCGGAGAAAGTTCTTGCCAGCACCTATTACTTCTAATTACACATCCTACACGCGATAAAACATGTCGTCCTGTTTGCAGCCTCCCCCACGCGAACGTGAAACACGAACACACCTTGTCGTCTTGGCGTTGGCGATAATTTATCGCGCTCACTGTGGGTCGGACGGCGTACGCAGCCGACCAGCCACCAAACAAACGCGTCGTTCCCTAACGAGTGAAATGACACCAGCGCGTAACGACAATTGCAACCCTTTTCTTGCAAACCCACACATATGGAGCATATGGGAGCATTCTGCCGCACGATGGATGATGATGATGATTATGGTGACGGGTTGCGAAGAAAGCTAACCCGCTGAAACTAACAAACGGGCAGGAGAATGTTTGACACTACAGCACGGGAAATGCGTTTGAGAAAGTGGAGAGATAAATTTTCATTTTTGAACTGCTGCCGGGCGACCAGCCCGGGCGTAATGAGAATTCTCGACGTGCGTGTGGAGTTACAAATGCTTATTACAAACTGAAGAACCCTCGGGCACGTCCCAGCGCGCGTCCCGAACGTAGAGTGAAGGAGCGTTTCGATTCATCAACATTTTCTTTGCGACTTTAATGAGTCCGCGGGGAGAAGAACGTCTTCCCGTGAATGTGGCGTTGAAGGTGGTAGTGGGGTGTACCATTTTTACAGCCATTATAACCGATGTAAAGCTCCTGTTCCTGGCTGGTGCCATCCTCATTCCGTCTTCTCTCACACAGCTTCGCGCCCGCCTCAGCTCGTACTCGGTGGATCCGTTCGATCTGAGCATCGTCAACCAGACCGGGTGCCCGAAGGAGGGCGAGGAGGGCTGGAACATCCACATCGATCCGGACACGTTCTCGACGCGCAACATTGCGAACGCGTTCCGGAAGGCGGGCGAAGCGATCGGCGACGGCTTCGAGGCGGCGGTCAACGCAGGCAAAAAGGTTCATTTATTTTGAGACGGACCGCGGTACCGATAGTAATTAGCCTATGTGTACTCCATTGCACCATTTTTATTTAATGACGCCTGCAATGTGAAGTAGTTGGGGCAACTTTAACTAACCTTACCGTCCCACGGTTGGTTGCATAAATCACAGTGCGCCGCGCTTCCCAGAACTGGCGGTGGGCACGAAGTCACACATCACACACACACACACGCCCGATTTTCGGACGCTAGACAATAAATCATGCACCGAAAATTGCTTTTAGATCACGGCTTCGAACGGACGCCCGCGTCCCGTGTGTCAACACGCTGGTCAGCAGTATATTCATGAGGCGCGGCCACATTCGAGAGGATGGTGGCATAAAAAATGCAAACATTCAGCCCCAGCGAGCAAGTTGGCAACCGGGCAGAGGATGGCCGGAGCGTATCCTTTCTCATTAAAAATCATCAGCCATGTTAATGTTTATGCCCCGCACGTCATCGCCCGGCTATGTGACTATACCGCTGCCGCTTTCAGGCACCAGCACCGTGTGTTTCATGAATACGTTCTAGCGATTATGTAGCATCGAGCAATCAAATCTCAGCCCGCTTCGTGATCATGAAATTATTTCATCACGTGCAGCGCATGCCGCGACTTTAGTGCGTAAGAGATGCTTATCGAATGCTGTTGGATCCAAGTTCGTTACAATTTCCACGTAAGCAGTATCCACAATACTCGTAGTCGTACATCTTGTTTAGCTTCCGCACGTCCTTCAGGCTAAGCTCTTCACGCTGCCCGATTTCTACGTCATCCTGTGGAGCGTACAGAAACCGTTCAGTTTAGAAAGTCCCTCAAGATTTCACCCTCAATCCAATCGCTCCTCACCAACGGCACAACGGTGGCCCGGTTCGATGTCGCCGACCCGAACGCATCCGGCTGGCAGTGAAGGATGCTCTCGTAGTCGTACGGTAGCCCAAAGTCTTCGATCACGCCCTGCTGATACTTCGCCAGGTTTGGCCTCTGCGTCGGGTCGATCGCGTCCTCCTGCACGAGCACGTAAAAATCACGGTCCGGTCGGGTCTGTGGATGCGTCAGACCGATCGCATGCAACAGCTGGTGCACGATCACGCCCGTCTGGAGACACCCGTCCGGGTGCAGATTGACCTCGTTCGCCAGGGGATTCATGCCGAGCGTCGCCCAACACCCGGTCGGGTTGCCGGTGATGTTGAGAAACTGCCGATGGGTGGACAGGCGTGTAACGAACCGCACGCAGCTGCGCGAAGAGATCGCGTGCATCGCGTTGATGATCTGATCCACTTGGGGTTTCGCTGAGGTGAAAGCAATGCAATGGACAGTGACACATGACGCCTCCTATGATCCACTAAACTGCAGCAACTTACTGAACACCGGGGAAATTTCAAACGGAACGATTCCTTTAGTCCACTTGGAGGCATCCTGCATGATCGGTATGCCACCACCAGCTGCAGCGTCGGACTGTATGCCCGTCAGCACGATGTCACCCTGGTGCCGCTTACCGAGCTCCTCGAAGTGTTTAGCGTCGGACGCATCTACTGCCATCGGACTTTGAAGTGCGCGCCGGGTCGACCTTCCGCAACGAGGGAGGACAACTGGCCACCGTCTCCGAGATCCACATACACCCGAACTACAACGATTGGACGTTGGAGTGGGACATTGCGGTGCTGAAGCTTGTCAGTCCACTGCAGCTGGGTGCCGCCGTTCAAGCGATCAATCTGCCCCAGCCAGCCTTCACCGTTGCCGACGGCACCGGAGTGTCCCTCGCCGGATGGGGTGCTCTCTACGTACGCTACACAGCTCTTCGTACGGCCCCAATGCCATGATCGCTTATCGTTTACCATCCTTTCCAGTACCAAGGACCATCCACCAACCATCTCCAGGCGGTCACGCTGCCAATCGTGAGCAACGGACGGTGCGGTTTGGCCTACCAGAACTTCGCCCCGATCCTGCCATTCCACATCTGCGCCGGCCACAAGGGCTTGGATGCGTGTCAGGGTGACTCGGGCGGCCCGTTGGTCTACCAGAACCAGGTGATCGGTATCGTCTCGTGGGGCTATGGATGCGCGTTCGAGAACTACCCGTCGGTGTACACGCGCGTGTCGGAGTTTTTGGACTTTATCACGCAGCGCCTCTAATCGCCGTCGTGACCAACACCAACTACATGCAGCCCAACATCCCCGATAAGCCGAATTCTTGCTCGCTAGTACACTAAAAATGTAGTCTTACTTCCCGTGCCCACTTAATGCTACGTATGTGTCTTGAATGAACATTAAAATGCTTCCTGTACCTTTGCGTGCTCGACCCGCTGAAACGATTTACTCAAAACGATATGATTATTCCCCAAAATGAAGCGGCTCATGCAAAACTGATTACAAGCAGATGAACAACTGTCCTGATTTACTCAAAACGATATGATTATTCCCCAAAATGAAGCGGCTCATGCAAAACTGATTACAAGCAGATGAACAACTGTCCTACGAGAATGTCATTGTTTGGTCTGCGCCCTGCTCCTTATCTTATCGCATACGATAAAGTATTTTTAAACTCGTTCGGTACGAT
>KZ070980.1:3785-16117 GCA_002091845.1 Anopheles cracens | reverse complement strand
CATGGATACATCACCTGTTTTTATGTTTACTTCTTCCATGCTTTCCAACGCCTACTACGTGTCTTCTCACGTAGCTCCTTTCGACACCCAGATTCCAACACTTCCAACGGTTGATGTATTAGAACTAAGCCTTTAATGAACGAATACTAATGTAGGTGTCTGTCATAGGGCAGTAAACGCAAGATGTACGTGTTTTGTCATTTAGTTATAGGATACGCTATGGACGTGGGAAACGCGGATTGCAACCATTGAGGTCGCCTCTTAACACTAGTTTGAGGGTGAAGATGTATCGAAAACGAAACTTTTAAAACAATAGCAATACTTGTCTGCCTTCTTACTTAAAGAGCACTGATACCAACACCATCATCGCAACGAGCAGCGTGCCGACTGTCCTGCTGGCCCCACTGAAGCACCCCATATTGTCGAGCACGATGGCGTACCGGGCATTGTCCGGGAAGCGACACTCCGGTTCCGAGCAACGGATAACCGCCGGTGGGTTCAGCGGACCCTCGACCGACACAAACAGCGATGGGCAGGTGTGAATGACCGAGTGGCCGTCGCACGCATTCGACAGCTCGATGTCGTACGCATCCGTGTTGATCTGGCGGCACTGGATCGAGTCTCGATTTTCGGTCGTATTTTGTCTGCAAAGAAATGCCGGTTAGTTAGTTCGGAATACTCTAAGCGCATTATGCCGCATTGGGCGTACCTTGGACGTTCGACCCAGCGCGAGTGGCAGACCGTCAACGTTGCGAAACCGTGTCCCTGGATGCGCAGCCGTCGGTTGTTACCCTGCTGGAAGAAGTAGTTGGGATGCAGCCGATAGAAGTTCACACCGCGCGGTTCCACGAACTGGTTCATCGAGTTGGAGCCCCAGTTCTCCTGCACCCAATCATGGCCGCAGCGTGGGTTCACCACCCGGCGCGGTTCCTGCTGTATCCGGTGGATGACCGGGCTCAGCTGCACACGGATCGTATCGATCACCGAACCCGACTCCAGCTCGCGCAACGGGAACACGTCGCGGCGTTCCTCACGCACGAACCGATTGAAGCGGCCCGGGTCACCGGCGGCCAGATAGAGGAACCGCAGGTCCGGTACCTCCTCGCGGAAGATCTGCAGATGCTGCATGGCAAAGTTGGTGTCACCTTCGCTGACGCGATCCGTGTGCACGATCATCAACGCGACCTTAGACCGTCCGCTCAGGCTATTGTTGCGGCGTTCCGCTGCCATCAGGCTGTTGGTTTCCTCGCGCAGACGACGGTACACGTTCGGAATGTTTAATCCGGTCGCGACTGGGTTGGGTGGGAGAGAAGGATGAAGCATTAGCTGCTGTCCGGAAGCTTCACCGGACTATCGCCGCGTAACTTACGAGTTTCGTGCAACTGGGCCGTGTACGTCAGGTGGAAGTCCGACAGGAACCGGGTGGTATTCACGATCACGTTACCATCGCGTGCGTTCAAAATCGTATACGTCGTACCGAAGCGACCGACATCGACCGAATCAAGAATGTTCCTAGGTGTGAAACGTACTCATTAGGCTCTACTTCTGCGGATGAGTTCTCATTTCGAGCACTTACGACACAACGGAGTACGCGTCCCGATGAGGCCAGGCAGCATCGATGAAGATGTACAGATCGCTAGCAGTTCTCCAAACGGTCGGATCGTTCATAACAATCGCCGTCGCCTCACACGACAGATCATTCAAGGCAGATGCTAGTACAAACATACACGTTAGGATGTCCCTCCAAGCAAGAGAAGCCGTCTACTTACGTATATAGTTAGCCAACGCGTCGGTCGCCCTATCGGCAAAGTTCACGATAGCGTCCTGTGTGATCGTGAACGGCATCTGCATCTCCTTATCCAACACCGTGCTGAACGAGACCGTTTGTTCGCGCAGCTGCTGCATCGGTGCGACGGTCGTGAACAGATCACGCCGATTGCACGAACGCACCGTATCGTTGAAAACGCCCCGGTGCGAGTAGTACATATCCAGCACCTGGCTCAAGCGCAGATTGTTCGCACGGCTGCGCCACTCGGCGATGTTGGTCGCCAGCAGCAGCCCATCGATACCGGCCCGTATCTCCGTGTCCGTCATCTGGAGACGCTCGCGCTGACTCAGGAAGTACCAGCGTGGGGAAACCGTCCGGTTCCAGGCACCGGCCGCACCTACCTGCACATTGTTCCCAACGGACGGCGCATCCAGCAGTGTCACCTCGGCCAAATCTCCCGACAGAGTCGCCGCCCAGCGGTTATCTACCCGCAACGGCTGCACCTGCCGGCTGCGGTACTGATCGGAACGGGACACCAGATCGCGCAGCTGTACCGTTTGCGGTTCGAGACCGGCAGCAATACCGGCCAGCACCGTGCCGGCCATAACCGCGCCCCACGGTGTGTAGATCACTCCGTTCTCCACCGGGCAGGCACTAATGGCGTTGGAAGCGATGTCCACCACCTGTGACACATCGCCGATCTCCACGAGCGATCCATCCTCCTCCAGTGGCTCCCCGGGTGGGTCTTCGCCTTCTCCGGCCGCTTCGATCGGTTCTTCCTGCGGTGCATCCTCCTGAGGCTCGGCGTTCTCATCCAGATGTTCTTCGTCCGGGTCCATCTCGAGCCGGGCCGGTGAAGCGGCCTTATGCTTGATCTTCTTGATGTGCTCCCGGATGCGATCCATTTCCGGCTGGGCAAGCATTTCGTTGTCACCGAGATAGTTCGTTCGGAACCGGCTGCCACCCTTGAAGTCTAGCTCCCGTGGGACACGGGCCGCCCGGTACTGTGATAGTTGGGAGCATCGGACGTTCTCGTCGCCCCTGACGCGACGATCGATCGAGTTCGAGAGCATAAAGTGGAGGGCACACTGAAAGAGGCGCACGTTATTGGCATTAATCAATGTTGGGTTCACAATCCGTTGGATCACTTACCCGTTCATCCAAGCTGAGCGTTGCGTTCGGGAAGTTGATCGCATTGCCCGGAAGCAGACGGGAGAACAGTCGGATCGTTCATAACAATCGCCGTCGCCTCACACGACAGATCATTCAAGGCAGATGCTAGTACAAACATACACGTTAGGAATGTCCCTCCAAGCAAGAGAAGCCGTCTACTTACGTATATAGTTAGCCAACGCATCGGTCGCCCTATCGGCAAAGTTCACGATAGCGTCCTGTGTGATCGTGAACGGCATCTGCATCTCCTTATCCAGCACCGTGCTGAACGAGACCGTTTGTTCGCGCAGCTGCTGCATCGGAGCGACGGTCGTGAACAGATCACGCCGATTGCACGAACGCACCGTATCGTTGAAAACGCCCCGGTGCGAGTAGTACATGTCCAGCACCTGGCTCAAGCGCAGATTGTTCGCACGACTGCGCCACTCGGCGATGTTGGTCGCCAGCAGCAGCCCATCGATACCGGCCCGTATCTCCGTGTCCGTCATCTGGAGACGCTCGCGCTGACTCAGGAAGTACCAGCGTGGGGAAACCGTCCGGTTCCAGGCACCGGCCGCACCAACCTGCACATTGTTCCCAACGGACGGCGCATCCAGCAGTGTCACCTCGGCCAAATCTCCCGACAGAGTCGCCGCCCAGCGGATTGTGGGAATGCTATATCACACCTGTATCCCACCTAATAGCACTCCAATCGTATCTCGTCTATGTACACACTCATCATACCACTATATACACTTTTGATTAAAGAACTCAGAGCAGTAATAAGAACAAAACCTCCTTCAGAAATGTACCTCGCTGTACAAATTCGCACTCGCGACAAATTGCTTGAGGACACTTTGATAGCTGTGAATGTTTTGCTATACTTTGACTAGATAGTACATTTCAATTACCCAACTATGGCATTGCATGGTTTTAAATATTTAACACCTTCCGCATGGAGTTATAGCTGCGCCTGTCTTTCATTCAAGTACGTTCTACAAATCACAAACCGTATTAATGATCACTTGGCACCGGAAAGAAATCTACACTCACACACACGTATTGCAAAATTTGTCGCACCCCATATTTGTGTTAACTATCTTATCACATACTTCCCGTAGCTAGCGGGAGTGTAGCTGTACAGGTTAAGCTGATAACTGAAACACCCTTGCGCCATTACGTGCCTCGATGTTGGGGCGAAAGAAACACATTGCTTCAGAATTCTAACATCATTTAATACACTACTATTTTGCTTTTTCTGTCACACTTATCCTATCCGTCACAGATCCGCTCACCTTCTTTTAACACCAATGACCCGTAATCTCAACACTATGACACCAGCAACTCCAAATCCAAACAGCAGTAACGGTGACACCTCACTGGTAAACCGATTGAGTTGAACTGGATCACTCTGGGCATCACGCCGAATGTTATGCTCGCTTCCTAGTATGTGGGAGAAATAGCACATACCGCTTATCTTATCTTATCGTGTAACCGCAAGAACTCACGATTAAAGGTAATATTGAATCGGAACCATGAGTATGTTGTAGTGTTGATAATTTTACACGTCTATTTAAAGCAACTAATCCTGATTGATTTTTTATAAATTATTTTTTACAACTACAGGCTAGACAAAGCGTGTAAGCGATATTCACGAGTTCCAAACATGCTGGTGCACGTTATAATTCAAAATCTATCACTAGCGCCTCTAGCGGAGGCTAGTCAAAGTGCTTCGTTACACGATACCACACCTTTGTATGGAATGGTTTTTCAACCCAAGTTCAGCTGTGTTTCTGTAATACATGGTACGAGCAACATAAATTTTCCACAAGAACCTATAATTTGTGCTACAATCGTTGGCATTTACGTCATAAAACGTAGAAACCCACAATAACCAATGCTGTATAAAAGCTGAACAATTGCCATTTCTCTCTCCACCGCGTCAGTTGGGTTGCGCTCATTTCTCAAGAAAATACTCTGTTTGAATAGGATCTATAACTGGGCATTGTTTGGTTTTAAACGTAAAATATCTTGGAGATTGGGTTTTGGGAACTCCATCTCTAATAACCCATATCTTGTGTCGACATTTTGAAGGCCAACTGGCAGTAGCCGAAGGCCTTTGTGATAAGACGCTGTCCCAAATTCTTGTACGCTTAGATTAATGCCGGGACAAGTGTACTGATGATCCAAATGCTTCTAGCTGGCTCTTTTGAATCTAATTGTGGGAATGCTATATCACACCTGTATCCCACCTAATAGCACTCCAATCGTATCTCGTCTATGTACACACTCATCATACCACTATATACACTTTTGATTAAAGAACTCAGAGCAGTAATAAGAACAAAACCTCCTTCAGAAATGTACCTCGCTGTACAAATTCGCACTCGCGACAAATTGCTTGAGGACACTTTGATAGCTGTGAATGTTTTGCTATACTTTGACTAGATAGTACATTTCAATTACCCAACTATGGCATTGCATGGTTTTAAATATTTAACACCTTCCGCATGGAGTTATAGCTGCGCCTGTCTTTCATTCAAGTACGTTCTACAAATCACAAACCGTATTAATGATCACTTGGCACCGGAAAGAAATCTACACTCACACACACGTATTGCAAAATTTGTCGCACCCCATATTTGTGTTAACTATCTTATCACATACTTCCCGTAGCTAGCGGGAGTGTAGCTGTACAGGTTAAGCTGATAACTGAAACACCCTTGCGCCATTACGTGCCTCGATGTTGGGGCGAAAGAAACACATTGCTTCAGAATTCTAACATCATTTAATACACTACTATTTTGCTTTTTCTGTCACACTTATCCTATCCGTCACAGATCCGCTCACCTTCTTTTAACACCAATGACCCGTAATCTCAACACTATGACACCAGCAACTCCAAATCCAAACAGCAGTAACGGTGACACCTCACTGGTAAACCGATTGAGTTGAACTGGATCACTCTGGGCATCACGCCGAATGTTATGCTCGCTTCCTAGTATGTGGGAGAAATAGCACATACCGCTTATCTTATCTTATCGTGTAACCGCAAGAACTCACGATTAAAGGTAATATTGAATCGGAACCATGAGTATGTTGTAGTGTTGATAATTTTACACGTCTATTTAAAGCAACTAATCCTGATTGATTTTTTATAAATTATTTTTTACAACTACAGGCTAGACAAAGCGTGTAAGCGATATTCACGAGTTCCAAACATGCTGGTGCACGTTATAATTCAAAATCTATCACTAGCGCCTCTAGCGGAGGCTAGTCAAAGTGCTTCGTTACACGATACCACACCTTTGTATGGAATGGTTTTTCAACCCAAGTTCAGCTGTGTTTCTGTAATACATGGTACGAGCAACATATGTTACAGTGAGACTAGGAGTATCAAGTGCCGAACACGCCCAAGCATACACACGAATGGCTATGCCAAAACTTCATGATACTTAGGGTTGCGTTCAATGTAGAAATAGTCTTACCAACCCAAGACATTGAAGGTGTGCACTGGAAATGATACGCTGTTTGAATAGGATCTATAACTGGGCATTGTTTGGTTTTAAACGTAAAATATCTTGGAGATTGGGTTTTGGGAACTCCATATACCGGCCAGCACCGTGCCGGCCATAACCGCGCCCCACGGTGTGTAGATCACTCCGTTCTCCACCGGGCAGGCACTAATGGCGTTGGAAGCGATGTCCACCACCTGTGACACATCGCCGATCTCCACGAGCGATCCATCCTCCTCCAGTGGCTCCCCGGGTGGGTCTTCGCCTTCTCCGGCCGCTTCGATCGGTTCTTCCTGCGGTGCATCCTCCTGAGGCTCGGCGTTCTCATCCAGATGTTCTTCGTCCGGGTCCATCTCGAGCCGGGCCGGTGAAGCGGCCTTATGCTTGATCTTCTTGATGTGCTCCCGGATGCGATCCATTTCCGGCTGGGCAAGCATTTCGTTGTCACCGAGATAGTTCGTTCGGAACCGGCTGCCACCCTTGAAGTCTAGCTCCCGTGGGACACGGGCCGCCCGGTACTGTGATAGTTGGGAGCATCGGACGTTCTCGTCGCCCCTGACGCGACGATCGATCGAGTTCGAGAGCATAAAGTGGAGGGCACACTGAAAGAGGCGCACGTTATTGGCATTAATCAATGTTGGGTTCACAATCCGTTGGATCACTTACCCGTTCATCCAAGCTGAGCGTTGCGTTCGGGAAGTTGATCGCATTGCCCGGAAGCAGACGGGAGAACAGCACCCGGTGCTTTGTGAACTGGAACTCGGTCGGGCTGAAGGGAATCACACCGCTCATGCTCGTTACACCCGGTGCCCGCACAATACCATCCTGCCGGAAGCGATGCAGCATACTGATGGCCAGCTGGCGAATGTCCTGCTGGAACCCGGGCGAATCCTCCACCTTGCGGATCAGCTCGATCAGCATGTTCATCGTCATCGGCAGCCGGTTGTCACGCTCGAAGATCTGCGCATTCTCGTAGCACTCCAGCATCGAGGGTGCCACCCGCGTGAGGACATTCTCCTGCGCTTCGACGCCGACGGCTACCAAGGTAGCCACCAGCAGACACGTCGTTACCGACGCCAGCAGCTTCATGGTTACGCTCTCTAGCACGCTGCCGGAGAAAATAAATCGATCGATGATAGAACGTATAATCGAATGGTACAGATGCTAGTACGGCATCGCACTGCTACACATCGATTGAAAACTTTTTATTCGCAGCCCAGCGCAGGTGGAATTTGCTTTGCGTAAGGCTGTACCTGCTACGTCCGCAAAGATAAGATAAGAGCACCCAGTCCGGGGCGATACGATACGCAACCAGCCTGAAACCTGCTGCAAATTCACCTGTGTTCGTTCACCTGTTTTGCTTTCGCTTCCTTCAAATCTTCGTATGAAACTTCAACTAAAATTAGATCCAACATTCCAGGAGTGAAGTTCGTATCGCGGTACAAAGCTCGCCCTCATGACTCAAACCCCATTTCCAAGAACGAAGTGCACAAAAGCATACAGATCGATGATGGATATGGTGAATCAGTGGATGGGTGTTATCAGTAATTAAAAGTAAAAACTCTGACTAACCCCATCTACAGCCCACCGAGATAAGAGTGTACCTGTTACAGTGAGACTAGGAGTATCAAGTGCCGAACACGCCCAAGCATACACACGAATGGCTATGCCAAAACTTCATGATACTCAGGGTTGCGTCCAATCTAGAAAGAGTCTTACCAACCCAAGACATTGAAGGTGTGCACTGGAAATGATACAAAATAGCACATACCGCTTATCTTATCTTATCGTGTAACCGCAAGAACTCACGATTAAAGGTAATATTGAATCGGAACCATGAGTATGTTGTAGTGTTGATAATTTTACACGTCTATTTAAAGCAACTAATCCTGATTGATTTTTTATAAATTATTTTTTACAACTACAGGCTAGACAAAGCGTGTAAGCGATATTCACGAGTTCCAAACATGCTGGTGCACGTTATAATTCAAAATCTATCACTAGCGCCTCTAGCGGAGGCTAGTCAAAGTGCTTCGTTACACGATACCACACCTTTGTATGGAATGGTTTTTCAACCCAAGTTCAGCTGTGTTTCTGTAATACATGGTACGAGCAACATATATTTTCCACCAGAACCTATAATTTGTGCTACAATCGTTGGCATTTACGTCATAAAACATAGAAACCCACAATAAGCAATGCTGTATAAAAGCTGAACAATTGCCATTTCTCTCTCCACCGCGTCAGTTGGGTTGCGCTCATTTCTCAAGAAAATACGATAGTCATAATTTTTGTCAAGATATTTTAAAAACGAAAATAAATGGTTTTGTCCTCAACTCGTGGTCAACCCAACGTTTCTTGCGTAGTAGTCTTACGAAAGTAACTGAATTAACCAAGAATAAGAAGAAAATTATGTCTTGGCATTATTGATATTATAAAACAAAATTTTACATCAATTGTGAGCAAATGATGAGATTTTAAAACCATTTGAAGTGGATACTGAGATTTAAAATATATATATAACCACGTTTGGAATAACATCATTGAAACAGTCCATGAAAATATTACTTGGTAGTGCTTTGAATGCTAAAATGCCACTAATATCTGACTGATAATCTGTTCATAACTAGTTTTTGAAGCGAGCATCCAGTACGATTTTAACTGTGTTAGAAGTTTATACATTTGAACCCTGTAACGCACGTACACATAATCCAGACAAAAATAGCAAACCACATACAAACAATCAAGAATCTATTTTACCCGTGTTAAATGTGTTCGTGAGTGTGGTACAGAACCCGCCAAAAATCTTTCGAATGTCCTTGACGGGAGTAATGATTGGATGCAAGCAGAGGCTGTGAGAGAAATTTCTTCAGTTTTCAGGCAACAAGTTCCAAATATCATCTCCGAACGAGGCTGGACAGATGGAGCAGAAAGAGAGCAAGTGTGCGTGCAAGAGAGATAAAACAGTTAAAAAAGAGAGAGCTGTTGAAAGAGCGAACCCAAACCAATTCCCACATGACATTCGCTTTTAAAATCGCCCAATTCAATTTTCGTGCTTTTACATAAGTGTTTGTTCTAATACTTCTTAAAATATCACAATCGTTTGATATTTTAATTAAAAACCACGCAAAAAACTGGTATGCGGAGGAAGCGAATCTCGTAGAAAGCGAAACTAGGGAAAAATTAATGTAAAGAACGTCTACAATTATTCTATTTATCTTTAGCAATGGCTGCCCTGGGAGATGAGATCCCTAGAAGAAAAAAAGCAATATAACAAAAAATGAGAATTGAAAGCGAGAGCAGCACTGCCATTGATATCACAGCTTGGCTTGCGATTTAACTACTAACAAGCCGCTAACAAGCCGCCAACAAGCTACACAGCACCTCAATATCAAAGTGTGACACTTTGGCATCACACTGATTTATCGTTTTCGAAGTCCATATGTTGGTTTTTATTACATTTTAACTCAATTTAATGACACATTTTGGTCAAACCATCATTCAGCATGATAAAATGGATTATTACAGAATTATTAATCACATAAAATCTACGTTTCATGTGTGCCACTTCGAGAATGGGAGAAAAAGGGACTTTATCGCTTTTTCGAAAGTTCTGATATGACGTTTAGATTAAAAAATATGTAATAATTATTTTAAATATGCTGGATGAGGGCTCTATCAAAATGAATGCGATTTCAAAGTGTCCCATTTTGAGTTGGAGGCACTGTACAAGTTTCAAGCCTATTTTAAAGCAAGCTTGCCGCATGGGCAGACGGGTCCTTCGGTGCCGGCGAACCGCGCGCGTTGTCGGGGAATGATGGCAGGAATAAGAGGGAGCCATATTTTTGAGCGCAGAGCAGTTACGCACTACTTTTTGCCACGGGCCAGAATGGGTCGGCATGCTGCTTTCGAGAGAGGATGTCATGTGGGAAGGAGTTGCTATTCCCATCTCTACTCTACACTGACTTCTTTCCACAACATCCTAGCAACACGCGGTCCACAGCAGCATCGCTCCGTGCCTCCAGCGGAGCAAAACAACCTTACTCACACTCGAACGTCCCGAACGCGCCCGCCGAAGAAAGTGCAGTTTTTGAAGTGCGTTTGAAAGGTGTTTGTACTGAGGTGAAACTTCCGGTGGGATATCGTCGCGAGTGAGAATTCTTTGCCCAGTGTCCGCGTTGTGCAGTTTTTTGGATACACCCCACAAACAGGATACACGCACACGGTACGTATTCCAAATCGTAGCATACATGCAAATCTCGTGCGTACAGGTCACCCGCATTTAGTTTTGCCGGGATCCGCATCTCCTCCACGAGAGACGTTTGCTTTTCAAACTCCCACCAAGTGCCTGCTAACACTACGGTAGCCGAACGGGCTACGGGCTCCGGTGCACCCATATCCGCACCAAAAAAAAAACCCATCTCACACGAGGAAGTGTCAGCCGGAGAGTTTGGAGCGAAAAAATTGAGGTTAATCAGGTGGGTGGATGTATCGGCGCATGGGATGCTGTTGGCTTTGCGTTAGCCTTCATCTGCTCTCCCTCCCGCCCTCCTCGCGGCGGCTGGGTCCAGGATAATGATGTCCCCGAGGAGGAGAGCGCAGCTGTCGCCGTTGGGAGGTATAAGACATTCGTTGGAACCTTCCCGTGATCCTCTAGTGGAGTAACGTACAGGCTGTGGTTTTCCTGTTTCCACCCGACCGATCACTTAACTCACACACACAAACACACACACACACAAACACACACACACCCAAAACCACGCTCGATCGACTCCAGTGCCCGTGTGTGTGTGTGTTTCGCACGAGAGTCTTCCTTTGTTGTGTGCGCGATCGCTGCTCGATCGGTCGGTCTTTTCGCTTTCGGTCGGGTGGTTGGGTGGTTGGGTGGGCTGCTTTCCTTGAATTCCGCTCCGAAAGCGGTGGGCCCTAATGCGTGTGTGGGGGACGCGAGAAAGAGATATAAGCGTATAAATTAAGCAGCCGCCCGCCAACGCACGGGCGGATGAAGTCGCGGCGATGGTCAGCACGCGCAGGTTAACGTACAGGGTTTGCTTACGGAGAAGCTGGATGGGTGAAGCTACGAAAAAACACACACAATAACACATATTTTTATACATTTGTGTTGTGAGCTACACATAGCTTTGGACTTTAGTCTATTTCCGGTTCGAAAGACCAACACAAATTGTGGCACAGTGAATTTATGTTCGAAGAGAGTTTGTTAAGCCCATTTGTTAGGAACTTGTGTTTCAATCCGGTTCGAAGGGCCAATAATTTGTGCAGAAATTACTCAATTACAGGTGGAATGTGAATAAGAAAGCTGCAAAATACTAAACAATCATATTGAAAAGAGGTCTTTGCATACATTCTTCTTTGACAAGCATTTTTTAAAGAATTTTCATAAACTAATCTTTGATAAATATCCTGTACTCAAGTATATATCCTCAGATATGATAACTATCCTACCGGGGTATGATCTTCGAACCGGGTGCGTTCGCTACTCACTAAGCTTATTGTTAGCTTCAATCCGGTTCGAAGGACCAATGCTGTGTGTACTTGTTTATCACCTTATATGCGGTCGTTATTCTTCGTCTATAAAATATTCAGTTTGTTTCTTTCATACATCTTTCAAGCTTTACAAATACTTCTCATTATCTTGGCATGTTTGTAATATCCGGTTCCAGGGACCAACAAATTTGAAGGTTTAAGTTTTTCACGATCGAGAGTAATCAATTCGATACACGATCGAGCCGGACACGCTCTAGAGAAGGCAATCGAAAGAGGAGCGCGCGAGACACGGGCCAACAAAGCCGAGAAGGAGGCCCCCTTTTTCAACGATCGCGTTGGTGATGATGACGATGATGATCGCCTGTTCGCCACCCCCTTTTTCGGGTGGTTTC
>KZ070976.1:1094-16639 GCA_002091845.1 Anopheles cracens | reverse complement strand
AGCCAAGCGTGGACTATTTTTCAGCCTAAGTCTGCCGCGCGTCAAGTCGAGAGCTATGCTTTGGAACGTACTATTTTCCGTGTACTGCCTCCTCTCTGTATACGAGCGGTTATGGACGAACGCACCCCGGTTCGAATTCGAATGTACTAAGAGTCGCCGGTTTCGTATACGCGCTTCCTCAACGCGAGCCAATGGTAATTAATGGCCATTGCGAATGAAGTAAAAAAGCACACACACACACAGCCATTCCCATGATACAAAGTGCAGCTATTAGTGGTGTCTAGCTGTATCGACTCGCGGTACATCAAGCCATCCGCAGAAAGATAAACTTCCCTTTCCCAGGTGGTTCGGACTATGTACATGATGACTTTGAATTTGCATTTCAGGAACTAGCTTTCCTTCAAGCGATGCTAATGCTTTCTAATTAACAAGTAAACTCCTATATAAGTACTTTTCCCCTTTGATAAATAAAAAAATGTCTTCCAAACGTATTACAAAACCCAACCGCTGATTTCGCTACATGAGAAAATTACATGACTCATCGATCGGGCAACTTCTTCGGGAGTCCTTCCTGCCGGGGGGTTGGGTCACCTGCGGGAAAATGGCTCCCACCCGTACACATACAAGGCGCTTATTTATTGCTGACCTCCACATCCTCCATAGTCATGGCTATGGGCCGAAATTGATTCATGACATGAAATGAATCCTTCTGCTCACGCTATGGCCGTGAGGTGGATGAACTTGTTCCTTCCAGCCTTGATCAGTTTATTGGAGAAGAATGCTTTTCATGGTAGGTATTTTATTTACGACTTGGAACATTCGGCCGACAAGTCTGACTGGCGCATTAGTTGATTAAATGGAACGGTTTGGAGGCAGTGGAGAAGGCAGCGTTTTTTTCTAATTTGTCTGCGGATCGTCTGCGATACAATATGTATTTTTGTACAAACAACAATGACTGATGACGACGTTCAAACCAATCAATATTACACACTCCAGGTGGATGTATAACAAATAGATCAAATTCGGATTATTGAATATTTTGACTTAGCTCCAACGATTGTTTTGGTATATTTTAGGCAAGGTTCTTAGGGAGTTGTTGAGGATTTTGAATTTTTTAATGTTTTTTTTCTTCAAAATACTACTCGATTTACCTCTCGAGTATGCCAAAAGATGGGGAAGATGTTTTCACTAAGACCCAATCAAAATTTTAACATTTCACTCCACTGACTAGCCATTAACAATAATTTGAGGTTAATGACAGAAACGAAAGGGGAATGATGGGAAAAGCGTGTCTAATTTCTATGTTTTAAACAAATTCTAACGTGATCATTTCAGGCATCATATCTCCCGTCATTTGGATGCAGAATACTCGCCATTTTTAATAACTGAATTAGCACTCAGTCGAGTTCTTTGCACTACTACATACTAAGCCGAGCCTACCTTCACCGACACCACAACAAGCCAATGACAATTGCTAGAATGAGCCATCATAACGGTGAAACAGCAAAACGAGAGGCGCAAAAACAAAACAAGAAAAACTTCATAGAGGCCACAGAGAGAACTCGCCGCATGGTCACGTACTGGTGAAATCAAACACCATAAATCACGCCTCACACAGCAATTAATAGTTTCGCGATCCGGCCCTCAAGTGGGTTGGCTGTTGGCGGTGCTGTCATCAGCCTATGTGGGCGTAAGAATATGACCGAAACGAAACGGACGAAACATCTAACAAATTTGTCCCAAAACGTAGCCACACACACGCTTGGAGCTTATCGCGATGGAATGTTGAGCACCCAGAAATAGTCGAATAAATATTTATTTGCGCACATCCCTCTAAATACGGTTAAATGCAAGGTGTGGCGTTGGCACGCGCAAATGGACGAAACATGCAAACACAATTAAATAAATAGCCTCTCGAGACGTTTCGCCATATTGGGCTCCATTCCCCGGGCTGCTCGAACGTTTCGGCATCCGGAAGCTGGTGGTGAAGTTTCGCGCCCGATCTCCCGTCTCTGTTCTCCGTGTCTCTTATTAACGTTCGAGTGCGTATCGGGAGCAGACATGTGAATTTTCAATCCTTCAAAAGTCGGTCACACCCGCAGTCACCCGCCAAAAAGCCGAAGCCACCGGCCGCATCAGACTGAGAGAGAGAGATAGAGAGAGGCAGAGATAGAGCGCGTGTGAGGAAGATGGCCATGGGAATTGGGTGATGTGATTGTGCGAATTTCAAACGTGACGTACACATTTTGCTGTCGACAGTTGCGGTCGGTAAGAAAATCGGCTAAGAAACCGAGTCACGTGAGCTGAGCGTAGGAAAAAGCTTCAATTTTCACACTTTGGATAAATGCATCAACATGAAATGATTATTTTGCACACTTGTTCCGCAATATTAGGAAGCAAAAAAAAGAAGCTACCCCTGACGAATGCAGCAGCACGACACCAGAGGGAAGTTCATTAGCATCAACTTTCTCCCGGCACAAAGAAACGAACGGTAGACAAGTCATTGCGCCATTGCAATTAAAAAAAAAAGAAGCTTCCTTGCCGCATAAGTACACACTACCCAGTAGGCTGCGGTCAGACGACAGCAATCCGAGATGCAACACTGTTTTTTTAATTCTTTCTGTCGTTGAAGTCGTTTTCGGTTGGTAGTAATAGTTGCAAAACATCACACGATATTAACCTGTTTTAAAAGTGTTTTGTGTTAGAGAGCGATATATTTTGAAAATAAGGTATAAAACGATTGGAATTGAAAAATATATTATTTGATTAATCGAAAAAACAGAAATAAATTGAACACAGCTGTCCCAAAGAAGGGCAAATTCGGCTTTATTTTTATTGAAATGATCACACTAAAGAAAGATCAATTTAAAGTATTCTTCCTGTCCCTCTTTTCCCTCCTTTTACCCCCATATTCCTTTCCGCTCCTCAAGCTGTGTCTTTTACAGTATATTCGGTTTTAACATTTAAGTCTTGATTGTTGTATGTTAGATTGTAAGCTAGATGTTAAGTTATTGTACGAATTTGGCTAAGCCTTAGGCAGGCCAACAGTGGGTGGAAATAGAATAAAATAAAAAAGCTTTGTAGAAGATTTATACTTTTGTCTGCTATAAATACGTAATCCCTTAAATTCGATGTAAATACATCCTAACCGTTAAGAGGAAAAAATAAAACAGAACATTAAAGAGTAAAATAAAATTAAAACATACTGAACGACCCATTTGAACAATATTCAAATGATGATTAAGAACCTTTATCTCAAATATGATAAATATACAATAGACAATATCGCAGATGCTTCGTTTAGCGCTGATGACTTTGAGGTTAGGAAGCATATGTCGTATTGTGTGTTATTTTTATATGTTAATGCATCTTTAAAAGTGTGATGAATGTAAACAGCCAAGTTTAACATCTAAAATATAACCTGTTGAGCGAACAACTACTACTACTAGAACATCTTTCTCCATAGTTTTTGAAGCTATATTCAATTTGAATAAATGTAAATGCAAAAAAAAATTCACCTAATTTTAATTTTCCTAAAAATATTTCCCAGAACTGTTAACTAAAAATCAATGATGGCATTGCTTGTGTTGCTACACTGGTTGCGATCGTCTGACCACAGCTTTAGTCTCCACGTAAGGGCGAAACCGATCGTACGTGCCCATACTGCCTTTTTCAAGTTATTGTACGATAAGAGGAAAGAAAAAAGTCTCCCTTAAAAATTAGGGTCGTAGATTTATCTGCTCAAAGAAAGAAAACAAGTTCCCTCCAGGCGCTTAACTTGTCTTACCCATCGAATTTCGATGCATGCACACAATACACAATGGCACGCACCAACCGCCGGTGAAAATGGCGGGCCCCAAGTTTGGTTTTTCTGGCACGAAAAGCGACTCCCGACCCGTTAGGATGGGAAGTTTCGTCGGGTGTGACTGAAAAACAACACTGCGAAGCGAAACAACAATGTTTAGGAAGTCGTGCGCGTTGATTTGCACGCGGAGCTTTGGTGCATTCGCAGTGTTTACGAGTGGTGACGATGGGCAGTCAACCCGTACACGGCCGAGCTTGTTAAAATCGCACCCAGGTGGACGACCCGGCCACAGAAATGCAGTTGTTAAATCACTTGTTTTGCTGTATTCAACTCTAAGAGGGAGCCCTGCTGACGGACGAACAGGTGCAAACACCATCGAATATCATCGAACTGCATTCGTAGCAGCAGCAGCAGTAAGTTCACAGTGAAAGTTACCAATAGAAGCGGTGTTGGTGATCGGGAGTTGGTGGTGGATGAAGGTAAAAGTGAAATCGAAACATCGAAAGAAAACTCCAATCCCACTCCCCGGCCAAAGGGAAACCCCCGGGCGATGCGCTCGGTGAACCGTAAATATTTCAAGGTCGTTACCGTAAATGCCTTTTTCCAGGGGACGGCCGCCGAACTTTTCAGCGAGGAAGCTGCCTCCTACACGGGACGGTGGATAGTACGGCATGCGCAGTAGTCCTCGCAGAAAACCAGGTGCACCAGGTGCAGGTTTGGGTTTGGGAAAGGATTTAAATGGCGATTGGAAAAGGAAATTTGAAAAATAAAAAGACCCAAACTGGATCATTTTTCCTCCCTCGAATTGGCCGCTGTAATAGCAGTGGCACTCGTTTGCTTGACGCTTAATAAATTGATACATCACTGGAAACCGAATTTGAGTAGTTGTTTGACAGTCAAGCAATTTAAATTGAAACTTAATGTTTTTTTTACGTTTGATCAAAGCTAATCGGTATTGGAATAATAACATAGGAGATTTTTTAAATGCTGCTGAATGGATGGTAAGTATTTTCATCATATTTGCCGAACTTGGTTTCCAGTGATGTATCCATTTTGAAATGGGGGGATCTATTTGGGTCGCTACAAAACTATTTACCGTTTAGCTTTAAAAAGTTCGATTTAAGTAAAATTTGTACCTAACATGTGAGCAGCCATGAAATTATTGCAATTCCCTCTAAAAATAAGAAGTAATAAACATTTGACAAACTAAAACATTGTACCAATTATTTATAATTTTTTAAAAACACTTTAAAAACTCTTACGTATTGTATCAATCGCTTTATTTTAAAAGTAATGACAATATTAGAAGAAAATAGTTATCTTACTCCAATGACAACCACTGTGAATCGGACACAAACAAATGGTAAAAACAAATATCATCACTAGATCGCCGTTTTGTTAATCGACTTCTTTCGCAGAACCAATAGCGTCTAAGCGTCTGTGATTTCATATTTCTATCTTATCACGTAGTACTACATAAAAGAAATACATAAATACTAGATGGGATGACTCACCGATTGCATCGCTTACGCAGCAAACGAGGAAGTCTTATGTGCCGGCTGCCCAAAAGGGTTACCCACGTTATCTCACAATGTATGCCAATAAAATCAACGATAAAATAAATGACTTCTTCTCGCATTACTCATATCCATCAGAGATCTTTCCACCCCGTAACCCTTCTCCAGTTCTTCGTGATGTATCCTCACGACAACGCGCGTGTACCTTCACACACACTGCAAACGATGCTCTTTGGAGCATTCAAAAATAAAGCAAAAATAGCCTAATATTAGAACAACATATTGATATAAATCCACTACTGCAAACGAGGTTTCGATACAATTATTCTTTGAAACGTTGTCAAGAAAACGCAAGTCCATTGTATAGTGATTTTATCACTATGACCACCACCGTATTATTTAGAAAATATTTGATATAACAATAACTTTTATTTCTTTGCAGCTTTTATTATTATTTTTACTGATAGCGACCCAAATGGACCCCCCCCCCCCCCCCCCCCTGGTGGATGAAGGTAAAAGTGAAATCGAAACATCGAAAGAAAACTCCAATCCCACTCCCCGGCCAAAGGGAAACCCCCGGGCTCGGTGAACCGTAAATATTTCAAGGTCGTTACCGTAAATGCCTTTTTCCAGGGGACGGCCGCCGAACTTTTCAGCGAGGCAGAGATCTTTCCACCCCGTAACCCTTCTCCAGTTCTTCGTGATGTATCCTCACGACAACGCGCGTGTACCTTCACACACACACACACTGCTGGCTCCATCTCTCGAGATTTCTCAACCCCGAATTCATCGCTGGGACGTGTGAGCGTAACGTCTTACATCAAAAACCCCTGTTCGCCCGCGAGCCGTTCAATTTTTATGAACATCCCCGCCCCGTGCGGTGCCGCACGGTCTGAGTTTGAAATTTGTGCACCAATAACATTGCTCCATGCGCGCGGGCCGAATCGGTTGGCCAGTAGGTTACGCGGATGTGCAATCGGCAGCGATGCGCCACAGCACTGACGGAGGCGACGAAGAAGACCCCAGACACGTTTGCGACATGTCCGCGAGGTTAAACGGATGCGCAAAGTCGAAGGCGCACTCACTGTTCCGGTTCTAAGCAACGTAACACGAAGGAACATCCTAAGAAAACAGTCCAAGTCGACGTTCGCGACGTTCGGGTGCTCACATTTCAAAGTTAGATTATTTTGGGATTCACCGTCGGACTGCGTTTCACAAACATCCGCGCCGACACCACCGCCAAACCAAAGCAAACAAGCGGAAGCGACTTCTTCTTGGAGCGAAACGATCGCTCCAAATGGCCAATCCCTGTAGACGGTTGTACACCTTCGGGTGATGTCCCCAGGGGTTGTGGATCTCACTGGGAGAAACGCTGAATAATGTATGTTTTTGTACGGTCACTTGCGTAACGCACGCGTGTTTCTTTTTCTCGCCTCATTCGGAAAACGGATTGTGGATTCAGTGTAAACAGAAGCCATGAAATTTCCATCTTAGTAGACGCAGATATTCTTCCAATGTACGTTGTTTTTCTAGCCCGGTTCTCGTTGAGTTACCCACCGCGGGTGTGGTAGGGATTTATGTTCGGGTTGCGATCCTAACAGAAACAAAGGATTGCAATTTGCCGTAATTGCTGCAATAAAAACGGATGTTCCTTTCGATGGGGGCCCTGCCTTCCCAAATCGATGTTTGTTCGGCAACGCTTGGAGGTAATTCCGATGTTGCGATGATTAATTTCGCTTGCACAACATGTTTACTAATAGAAAACACACTATCTATAACAAAGTGAGCAAAAAAAAATCACAAATTATTAATCGAGTTATCTACTTTGTGGAAGATTTTCCATTTTTTATTATACATTTTCTACAATTACGCTTATTAACGTTTATCATACTCCAAACAATGTTCATCTCATGTACCATTTTCATGAAGTTCGTAATAAAAACTGTACGATCACCTGTTTTTGACAGTAGAACGAAAACTTGAAGAAACAGATTAAGGTGACATTCTACTAAGTTCTTTCAAAAATATGTTTCAATGATTTTTGCACATTTTGACAAACACAATTACAACTCTTTCGCCACAAGCTCCAACGACCTAGAATAACAAATTCTAATTTTTTGACTATTCTTTCAAACGTCTTATAGGATGGGTTTTAGGATTTATATACAAAACACAACATTGAAGAGAATCTTGATTTTTAGTGTGTTTTGATCATTTGTCTTGGTTTGTACTATTATTTCTTGCGTATTTTATATTTTGCGTAATACGTATTTCGTATTTGCTACAGCCTCAGTTCCGAAGTTCAGACTTAAACATCTATTTGTTTAAGTTTTTTATCTTTTGTTTTATTCTATTATTATAAAAAATAGATGGTCGTATAGTTATGATACGGACACGCTACACTACCAAAAAGGTAAGCAACTTTTACTAAAAATAATGCAAAATTACTGCTAAACCTGGAACAAACAAATAACATGCTTTAAACAGCAAAACCAGCACCAAACCCAACCAACGCAAGGCGTACGTCTGAGGCAATTTATCAAAACTTCCCACTCGTCGGACGGCAACTGTTACCAGGGCTTTCTTTTCGGATTAGAAGGATATTGAAAAGTTGCACTTCATCGCACGAAAACAATGGCCGGCCAACCATAATCCCTCTGCTGCCACCGTACGTATCACCAACCAGGGCAACAGACCGACTCGGTGCGGAAACGCAACAGAACGGAATGAAAAATCGATACTTGGCACCGGACCCGCGGCTCCGGAAGCATCTTCCGGAGTCTGGAAGTGCCATTTCCCGGACCCGGGCACGGACGGACCCAGATTGGGCGCCATTTAGTCTGTTTCCATCGCCCACGGCCTCTCCGAGGGAGTTGCGGTAGAATCATAACGACGACAGCAGACAACAAATGGTCCCTAGACAGACATTCAAGTCAAGTCAGGTCTCCACGCAAGAGTGCTGTTTGCGTTCTAGCGTTTGCTCGCTTTTGCCGAACACGACGCGTGCAGTAAGCGTCCATTGGCGGAGACTTCCGTCGGCGTTGGAGTGCAAGTACGGAAATATGATTTTACTCCGGCGGCTAGCTTCCGCACAAAGACAGAACCCGGGCACAAAAGCTCATTAGGAATCGGTGTGACTAATGCCAACGGGGTTTGCGCTTTTGACGCGCAAAGTGCAACGTGTCGGCATCGTAAAGTTTATTTATTCTTTGATACTCCGCTGTGCGATATCCGGACACGGAGAAGGCAGTGAACTCAAAACTGTGTACGCTGTGCAGAAAACGGTTTATAAATGTTGTTTTTTTTTTTGTCAAAACATCATTAGTGTGGGTAGAAAATATGACATGTCAGGCGCATGTCAGACAGACGGCACAAGTTTTGATGATTATCATATCAGTTTATTCATGTCAATGTAACCATCAACGAAGTCTCCTGTTGTCTTTTATTGCTCCTCTTCGTGCTGCGCTATCAATTGGACAGTGCATGCATTATCAGCAGCGCAAATACATTCATGTCAATCACTTTTAATGACTCAACCCATTGGGAGGGGAAAAATCGCATCCATGCCATCGATTTCACTTTTTGGCGAAAGCGCGATAGCGACAAAACAACAAACCAGAGGAAAAAAAACGTCTGGAATTCGCTCGGCACAAGCGCGTTGTGCGGGGATCTGGGCCGTCGTTTGATTTGTTGGTGTCACTATCAGTTAGGGAGAATGAATTATGCAGAAAATGAACAGAAGTGAACGTTCAGAATTGATTTTAGGTGTATTTTAAATGCGAATTTGGACATGTATATTTTTTCATGTGGGTAAGTTGTATGTTTGGCATAAAAATGTATTCAAAGTATCTTCTTTATCGTAAAGTTTGCCCGAACCACATCATTGTCGCAGCGCTCCGTAAACCGCAATTATCTCGAAAAAATGTTTGCAAAGCTGCAATTTTTTTATTCTACAGTTTTTTTTTCTCTCAACATGATTCTTTGGAGCAAACTCTTATGTCTAAATGCTACAGTTGATTTTTTGGCAACCTTTGCAATTTTGCATTTTTAATCATAATTAGAAAATTAGACAGGAAATTTATCGGATATTATAACAGGAAATATATTATAACAGGAAATTTATCGGATATTACAGGAAAGTATCGATTACGTTCCAGCTCCACCGGGGCTAGACCTCTCTAATATTACTCAAGTAGACTCAAGCAGTAGATAAATGATGATCATGTTTTGATTGTTACACATATTTATTCATATTTTAAAAAAACGAAAATCATTTTTCTTCGACTCGTCAGAGTGTACTACCCCCTTAAATGAAAAAATGCTCAAAAATGAAAAACAATGCAAATATTGTGAAACTTCATAATACTTGTATCACATTTCCAAAAATTAGTAAAATGATCGTTCAACCAATATCATAATATCAATTTTAGCAAATTGATGGTTTCGTTACGGCAAGAAATGTTCAACACCCTAGCAGCATACCCGCGTAAAACGATACGTTTAAGTGCAATGCACGTGCCTACGGAGGGTTACCACATGTTTTCGACTCGTGACAGCGTTGGTTGCTTTTGGCGGCACCAGCAGCAACATCATATCGTGATTTTCCTTGAGGTGTGAGCATAAGCATAAACGATTGCCTTCCCCCAAGTGGGTGCAGCAGGTACATCCCACTGGGTGCCAACCGACATCCAACTGAGTATGGCAAATGTCAAATACCACCACCAGTTGACGTGACGTTCTACGACGCATAAATGGCAGTTTTGAGTTGGTTGAGCAGAAAAAGCACAGTTGTGTTAAGATATAGCACGTACCATTACCAAAATCGTACTCATTTCAATACTATTAAGTTTATCTGTCAATTAAGTCTATCTTTACCATCGATGAAACTTTAAATTTAAAAAAAATAAATAAGTCTTTATTCAAATGTTCAATATTTATTTACAAAACTTCTAGCACACACTGTACGAATCATTGTCGAACATCCGCTTACAAACACAAAACGAACCCCACAGCATTATTTCAGCACATCTCACACGAGAAGTTCAACAGCCGCGCCGCCGCCGCCTCAACATACGGGCAAGTCTGACCGTGCAATTGAAGAATTAGCTTCAAACTTGAGACGGCATCCGCGAGATGGGGACGAAACGCCAATGTTTCCACCCCCCCACGGTTTCCCATGTACACTCAGCGGTTTGTACGGATATGGGTGCCACATTCTTGGGGCAATTTGTGTCTGCGTTGCACTGTCTGTGTTGGTCAACAGTTTCGCCGACACATTTTTTCCCACACCATTAGCCGGCAGCAAGTTGCTTTTTTCAACAATTTATTAAGCCCTCGGGCTATACGGTGGGGAAGGTTACTTGAGAAGCAGGGATTGTTGCGTTCACTAACAACTTGTAATAGGTAATGCTGGTAACGTCTAAAAAGCATCCACAGATATGCATTTTCAAAGAAATGTTATAAGAAATTAGTAGAAAATAGCGTATATTTGAAAGGAGTTCACTTCCAAACATATAATCGACGTACTTTTTAAATTTTCTCAGCTGGCCAATTCTTTGTTGTTATTAATGCCATTTTGTACGGTAATTGTAATCACTACTTCGCATATCTTAAAACAGCAACGTGTTGCAAATAAAGCACGACCTCTTCCTGCATGCAGCAACATACGGTGGAGTCACCTTCAACCCTTCATTTGATTGCAAATAATCAAAACAAAACCAACCTTGGCGGAGGACAGGCACGTGGCAGGCAGAAACCGGAAGCTCGTGTGTGAAGTGATAGTACGAAAACAAGTTGTCGGAAAATAGCGATAAAATTACAAACCAACACCAATACTAACCACGGAGCGTTCACTTTCAAAGAGGGCTCCGATAAACTGTTTACTCCTATCATTCGGCTGCAAAATCACTGAATTAGCATTCTTTAGCTTGCATTTGCTTGCATGGACCAAGTCGCTGAGCTTGCAACTGCGTGCCCGGAACGATTGCATGGCCGGGAGAAAAATGATATGCACCACACGGGGCCCTTCATATCTAGCTCAATTGGTTTAATTCGTGTGAAGCTTCCTGCTGCCAGCGTTGCTCGTCAAAGAAGCACGTCTACCACTCCATGGTGCATTGCGCCGGGTTCAAGAACGCACGAAACATACTACGTTCTTCGGAGGGCCGCTTCGTAAAACGAAAACAGCTTCAGGAATGGACGTCGCGCGACCTCTCACTCAATTGATATTAATTGACAGCAATTGATATCGTCCGGGTCGCGGGCTGTGTGAGAGACAGATGGGAAGCGTTCCAGGGAGATGCTAAGCTCGAGCCAAACCCCCTATTACATTTAAATCCATGCACCGAAATGAAGTTAAGCAAAAACACAACTAACACTGCATAATAACTCAACGGAAATTCCAGTAAGTTAAGTGTTTGATTAATTGAGATTTAACCGAAAGAAAGATCCCGTATCTATAGGGGTAATGATAGCTAAATGGTATTTTCGAAACGTTTTTCTATGAAGGTATCTAAAAAAAAAACAAGCAATTAAACTCTATTGTATTGTATACTATGGAGAGAAACAACCATTTTAAGTTTATCCTCTTATTGCGGCATTAATTTGTTTTTCGTTACCATTTTTCGTTCAATGATTATGCATTTTCACCTCAAAAAAAGTTTTACTATCGACTGAGGGAACACAAAATTCAGCAACAATATGTGAAAAATACAGTTTGATATTTTAGGCAAACTCTTTTTGAACATATTTATATGCCACTTACATTGTAGGACATTCGAGAAGCAAAATTGGAAAGCCTGGCAGGTGTTAAGTATTTTCAGATAATTTTATACAAATCTAAGATTGACCTGGGAATAACCCTGAATTGGCTCGCTTAATAGGAGTACATTTTAGCCGAGAAAAGAAAAAATAAGGAAGTAAGATGACACAGGAGAACTACACAGGATATAAGAACTACACAGGATGTGATCGTCCAACGGATTCAACGATTCAGTGTTTTTTGTCAACACTTCAAATGAATCAAACCAGTAAAATCTGAATGGCCTGTAGTGTATCATATATTTTTTGAATGCTTTGGATCACATTCTTAACGTGAAAATTATACTTTACTAGGGAATTGAAGCATATAAGCGTTAACATTCATAACCTCTATCGTTTTTGCAAATAAAATTTGTTGAAAAGCGTGCAATGCATTTAATTCTATAGAACTTTCGATAATTTAAACAATCTTATATCGTTTTTGCAAATAAAATTTGTTGAAAAGCGTGCAATGCATTTAATTCTATAGAACTTTCGATAATTTAAACAATCTTACCAGCGAACAGATCGGGCTCGAGGCCCGAGTCCAGATCCAGCCCGCAGATGACGAAATAATCCGCAAAGCGCGTAAACTGCTGCTGCACACTGTCGTTCTGCCCCAGGCGCTGTACACCGGGCGCGGGAGATTCGCTGAGATTGCGGGTCGTCGCGTCCGCCGAGCTTCCGCCCCCATTGGCTTCGGATGCAACATTGCGACCACCTCCACCACCACCACCATCGGCCATACCGTGGCTGTTGGATTTATCACACATTTACCACTGAACCAAACGGATTCGATTCTGGTTGGAAGAGAACGGGGTGAGGATATTGTAGTGAAATTTGGCACAAATTACTCTAAAGATTTATGATTATTATTAGCACAAAACAAAGCAGCTGGTTGCACACACAGACACGCATTGTCGGCACTGTCACTTTTGTAAACACACTGTACCAACGCCTGCTTCGGTTTTGACGCGAAAGAAAAAACGCAATTTTAGCACAATTTTCTTGCTGATCTTGTCAGATTGTTTTCTCCCTTCATTCTGTTACTTGTGGACTTCGTTTACGATCGGTTTTGCGTCGCTGTTGGTAAACATTGTGGATTGATCAAAATGCCCCCCGGGGGAGGGTAAAGGCAAAAGATTCCCATCAAGGGAGTCCAAAGGGGCGCAGAAACAACAGCACAACCATGCTCACAAACTAGACAGCCGTACGCACGCACACACACGCACTCGCACACACAACACCGTTGACCTTCTCTGCTTTATGAACCAAAACAGAGGCCCCCTCGTCTCCACCACCTTCTCCCACGCAGGCGTCCGTCTTCGAGCGTCGTTGCCTCTTCTTGCGTTGTTTTCTCGAAGCAGGGGCAGGTGATATTGACCACCTCTTGAGATTAGCTTGGCACACTCCTTCCTTACGAAACACTGCACACGTGCCGTGCACAGCACACTAAAAGGATAAGCGAATCTGAATTGTTTACATGCGAGATGGTACCGTGGCGTGTGTATGTGTGCGCTGCGCGTGCGCTGACGTACTCACAACTAGCCCCCACGCCATACACACAGGCAGGACACGACCGTGGCCCCAAACTTGGCGAAAATCGTACCCTGCCTGGCAGGTGTTAAGTATTTTCAGATAATTTTATACAAATCTAAGATTGACCTGGGAATAACCCTGAATTGGCTCGCTTTATAGGAGTACATTTGTACTCCTCAACGATTTAACGATTCAGTGATTTTTTTCAACACTTCAAATGAATCAAACCACTAAAATCTGAATGGCCTGCAGTGTATCATATATTTTTTGAATACTTTGGATCACATTCTTAACGTGAAAATTACACTTTACTTGGGAATTGAAGCATATAAGTGTAAAGATTCATAATCTCAATCGTTTTTGCAAATAAAATTTGTTGAAAAGCGTGCAATGCATTTAATTCTATAGAACTTTCGATAATTTAAACAATCTTACCAGCGAACAGATCGGGCTCGAGGCCCGAGTCCAGATCCAGCCCGCAGATGACGAAATAATCCGCAAAGCGCGTAAACTGCTGCTGCACACTGTCGTTCTGCCCCAGGCGCTGTACACCGGGCGCGGGAGATTCGCTGAGATTGCGGGTCGTCGCGTCCGCCGAGCTTCCGCCCCCATTGGCTTCGGATGCAACATTGCGACCACCTCCACCACCACCACCATCGGCCATACCGTGGCTGTTGGATTTATCACACATTTACCACTGAACCAAACGGATTCGATTCTGGTTGGAAGAGAACGGGGTGAGGATATTGTAGTGAAATTTGGCACAAATTACTCTAAAGATTTATGATTATTATTAGCACAAAACAAAGCAGCTGGTTGCACACACAGACACGCATTGTCGGCACTGTCACTTTTGTAAACACACTGTACCAACGCCTGCTTCGGTTTTGACGCGAAAGAAAAAACGCAATTTTAGCACAATTTTCTTGCTGATCTTGTCAGATTGTTTTCTCCCTTCATTCTGTTACTTGTGGACTTCGTTTACGATCGGTTTTGCGTCGCTGTTGGTAAACATTGTGGATTGATCAAAATGCCCCCCGGGGGAGGGTAAAGGCAAAAGATTCCCATCAAGGGAGTCCAAAGGGGCGCAGAAACAACAGCACAACCATGCTCACAAACTAGACAGCCGTACGCACGCACACACACGCACTCGCACACACAACACCGTTGACCTTCTCTGCTTTATGAACCAAAACAGAGGCCCCCTCGTCTCCACCACCTTCTCCCACGCAGGCGTCCGTCTTCGAGCGTCGTTGCCTCTTCTTGCGTTGTTTTCTCGAAGCAGGGGCAGGTGATATTGACCACCTCTTGAGATTAGCTTGGCACACTCCTTCCTTACGAAACACTGCACACGTGCCGTGCACAGCACACTAAAAGGATAAGCGAATCTGAATTGTTTACATGCGAGATGGTACCGTGGCGTGTGTATGTGTGCGCTGCGCGTGCGCTGACGTACTCACAACTAGCCCCCACGCCATACACACAGGCAGGACACGACCGTGGCCCCAAACTTGGCGAAAATCGTACCCCTCTGGGTGGGAAAAGCGATAGCGGGGGGCGGGGGTGGAACCTAGCAACGTTGCTTTCACCCCGTGGCGTGTGCGTGTCGCTCCTGGTGAGGGAGATGGAGGAAGCAGCGAAGTGAAAGGTCGGCCCTTCCCTGTCAGTGAGGTAGCTGGTGTCGACGAGAAAAAAACAAGCCCCAGGAAAGAAAGAAACACTATTGAATTCTACTCCGCTTTCTAACGATATTTTTTTTCTTGCTTTACGTTCGCAGCATCTTCTTCGCTTGTTTGGCCTTCACCCTTGGACACAACAAGAGCGCGCATGCAGACAGAGAGAAAGACGGAGCACACACACGCACACTTGTGAGCAGAAATACCACT
>LULB01051746.1:0-15868 GCA_002091845.1 Anopheles cracens | reverse complement strand
AGTTTTGTTTTTATTTTCGCGACCCATCGGAAGCACCATCAGCAACCGACGAGTGAACGCGTGCCGGAAAATGTCGGAAAACGGAGAAAAGCTCCCGACCAGCCCGATCGTTTTCATGGGCTCACGGTGGTCACGGTGACCAGCCGCCGAAACCGTGGAGTTGGAAGCGCTTTTCACTTAGCGCAATGGCAGTGGAAGCAGACCAAAAAAAACAAACCCCACAACCTCCCGCCGTAAACATAACTCGTGAAATTATGAGTTTCGATGTTGCGGACGGACCTGCAACCTCCACAAACAAACGTACAAGAAAACATCAAAATTCATCGGACACACCTTGCGCTTGAAACAACATTTCTGTTGCCGCGTCTGGGGTGGGAGAACGGCGCGAACGGCAACCCGGCGCTGCACCAGTGCACTTGTGACTACATGCACCCTCGGGGGGTGGCAAGCACGCCCGAAACGCCCCTAAATCGGTGGTCAAAATCGTGCCATTCCACAGGAGACCTTTCCTTCCGGCGCAAATTACGTCTTACACTCCTACGGTGGAGGAGAGTTTGGAATCGCGCCCACTTAGGAAATATTATAGCCCATCATCATCATCATCATCACAGGCGGCAGGCAGCAGCAACATCGCGGTCGGCCCAAGTCGCGCTCGCTGCACGAGTACAGCATGGTAATTTAATAATATAATTTGTATAAACCGTATAAGAGGCATTTGGGCGATTGCATCTGTTGCCGTTTCCGTCGCAACAAAGGAGCAGCTCTCCTGAAGCACCCGAAACGATAGGGACAGCAACAACAACAAAAAACACGAGAAAAAAAAACGACATCCCGGTAAAAACTCTCATAAATCACGCGTGGCACTAAGCGAGACGAAAAGGGCACTACTGACTACTACTACCACTACAACCGCGGCGCCACGTTAAATCGTGAGGCATTAGATTATTAAATTTAATGTGCCACTATTTTACCGCCAGGTTCGGTGGAACACCCTCGTTACGGCGCAGACACGTGGATGAAAACGAGCTTAATATTCCAGCCGAAACAAGAAGCTCCATGCTTTTAGGGTCGACAGCGGCAAACGAAGACGGCGAGGAAACCAGCGATGCACCAAACCATAACAAGCATAACGACGCACCAGCGTGGCAAAGCCCACCGAGCGTGGGCAAGAAATTGCTACCTCCGCAGTTTTGTTTTTATTTTCGCGACCCATCGGAAGCACCATCAGCAACCGACGAGTGAACGCGTGCCGGAAAATGTCGGAAAACGGAGAAAAGCTCCCGACCAGCCCGATCGTTTTCATGGGCTCACGGTGGTCACGGTGACCAGCCGCCGAAACCGTGGAGTTGGAAGCGCTTTTCACTTAGCGCAATGGCAGTGGAAGCAGACCAAAAAAAACAAACCCCACAACCTCCCGCCGTAAACATAACTCGTGAAATTATGAGTTTCGATGTTGCGGACGGACCTGCAAACGGCTACCTGGATAGGAATCGGTTAATGTATGGAATGAAACGAAAAACAAACAGCGGCCGGCGAGTCGGGAAGTGCCTTCGACGGAGGGATTATGCAAGACTCGGTGGTCGGTTGATTGCTCCAATTACTCGATCTAACGACCCGGTGGCGGCCTAACGGCGCGAACGGCAACCCGGCGCTGCACCAGTGCACTTGTGACTACATGCACCCTCGGGGGGTGGCAAGCACGCCCGAAACGCCCCTAAATCGGTGGTCAAAATCGTGCCATTCCACAGGAGACCTTTCCTTCCGGCGCAAATTACGTCTTACACTCCTACGGTGGAGGAGAGTTTGGAATCGCGCCCACTTAGGAAATATTATAGCCCATCATCATCATCATCATCACAGGCGGCAGGCAGCAGCAACATCGCGGTCGGCCCAAGTCGCGCTCGCTGCACGAGTACAGCATGGTAATTTAATAATATAATTTGTATAAACCGTATAAGAGGCATTTGGGCGATTGCATCTGTTGCCGTTTCCGTCGCAACAAAGGAGCAGCTCTCCTGAAGCACCCGAAACGATAGGGACAGCAACAACAACAAAAAACACGAGAAAAAAAAACGACATCCCGGTAAAAACTCTCATAAATCACGCGTGGCACTAAGCGAGACGAAAAGGGCACTACTGACTACTACTACCACTACAACCGCGGCGCCACGTTAAATCGTGAGGCATTAGATTATTAAATTTAATGTGCCACTATTTTACCGCCAGGTTCGGTGGAACACCCTCGTTACGGCGCAGACACGTGGATGAAAACGAGCTTAATATTCCAGTCGAAACAAGAAGCTTCATGCTTTTGGGGTCGACAGCGGCAAACGAAGACGGGAAGGAAACCAGCGATGCACCAAACCATAACAAGCATAACGACGCACCAGCGTGGCAAAGCCCACCGAGCGTGGGCAAGAAATTGCTACCTCCGCAGTTTTGTTTTTATTTTCGCGACCCATCGGAAGCACCATCAGCAACCGACGAGTGAACGCGTGCCGGAAAATGTCGGAAAACGGAGAAAAGCTCCCGACCAGCCCGATCGTTTTCATGGGCTCACGGTGGTCACGGTGACCAGCCGCCGAAACCGTGGAGTTGGAAGCGCTTTTCACTTAGCGCAATGGCAGTGGAAGCAGACCAAAAAAAACAAACCCCACAACCTCCCGCCGTAAACATAACTCGTGAAATTATGAGTTTCGATGTTGCGGACGGACCTGCAAACGGCTACCTGGATAGGAATCGGTTAATGTATGGAATGAAACGAAAAACAAACAGCGGCCGGCGAGTCGGGAAGTGCCTTCGACGGAGGGATTATGCAAGACTCGGTGGTCGGTTGATTGCTCCAATTACTCGATCTAACGACCCGGTGGCGGCCTGGTGGCTCGGTGTGATCGAAAGGGGCCGTCGTTTTACGTTCGGAGCTTCCCGCTTACGCAGGACGGCAGGCTTCTCACGAAGCGAAAATTCAACCGTCCAGCGCCGAGTGAAAGGGAGAGTCATTTTCGAACGCTTTCGGTTTTTTTGACGCTAGAACGATAGATACGAAATCTATCGCGACTATCGGTCCTATCGGAAGGTATTGGGTAGCTCGTTATAACTCAAAATTAGTTGGACTGACATGAATTGTTCGTTATGTGATGAGTTGAGTTTTTAGGAATAATGGTCTATCTTGAACATTTGTCCACAAATTTTTGGCATGTCTAGGGTACATTTTGGCCATGAAAGCTTCTTGGAGAATCATAAACAATAAAAAGACTTATAAATTTAAATGAATTAGGTCACTTCGAAGGTTGCTTCTGATAAGCGCCAAACGTTTATACTTCTAGCCCGCCATCTTCTATGAAGAACCAACTCGCCAACCTCATCCAGATCCGGTTGCAAACCCTCGTACCCACATCAACATAATCCCACCGATCGTGTTTCCCAACCGTTCACCTTCTTCTACAGGCAGTCATGGTCAAAGGCTGCAAATGATAAATCTTTGCGCAAATCTCACACCGCATCGATGGAGCTCCTGATGAAGGTTTCGATCGAAACGAAGCAGTGGCGTTATGATTTATTAAACAGAGATCGAAACAATCGAAGCGCGATCACTACGCGATGCCACTTCAGCACGGCAATCAAGTACCAATACACAAAAAGGAGGCAAATCTTGACCAGCAGGATCGTTTTAGTTCCGCAATATCAATAAACTGCCTCTCACCACGGCGCACCGGGAGATTGCGGGAGTTGTAATAAACATTCCCCCCCAACGCTCCGTTAGGGATCGAATCGCAAATTCAATGTGAAGGTTCGATTTAAGGAGGCAAATCTTGACCAGCAGGATCGTTTTAGTTCCGCAATATCAATAAACTGCCTCTCACCACGGCGCACCGGGAGATTGCGGGAGTTGTAATAAACATTCCCCCCCAACGCTCCGTTAGGGATCGAATCGCAAATTCAATGTGAAGGTTCGATTTATGATAAAAAGCGTTCGGGGTTCCTTTCACATTTTATTTTATTCGATTTTACTACCAAACCTCGCACGCCACCTTTACCGCGATCGCCCTCGCGAATGTTTAGCATTCGACGGGTGAAGCTTATTCATGCGGCGATTGAGCATCAGAAGCGCACATGCTAAATTATGCAATAAATAATCTAACAAGCGAAACAAGAGCATAACGACCTTTCTGTGGGCGGTTGGCGAAACAAAGTTACACCGGGGGCTTTCGTTGCACGATTCCCAACCTTCTCGTCGTGCGAGACAAACACGGGTAGCTTTGCTTTGTTGCGAATCTTCATCCGCCGGACGTTGGCCGCAATGAATAAAACATACGTTTGTCCTTCTTTTCACAGTGTTCTTGTTATTTTCGGTAGCGAACGCACCCGCGCCCGGGTTAGTGTGGGTAATTGGAGCATTTAATTCTGAATGTGATTACCTTCAGTTCAGCCGCAAAAATGATCTTCCGAACCTTGACAAACGAAAATTATTCAATTGGATTTCATATGAGCTTCCCACAAACGTTCCGAGAAAAGTACGTTGTAACCTAAACACGGCTTATCCAAAGGAAAAACTCAATGTTACGATCGGTAAAACCCGGACAATTAACTATGATAGCTTCCATTAGCCGGATGGGTGGGTGTTTCCACGGTACTCTTGTGCGTGTGCGTGTGCCAGGGTGCTAAAAGGCAATTCGGATCTTTCGACGGCAAACGAGCGCGATAGAATTGAACGGTGAGTTAAGGTGATCCAGATAAGCGGCCGCAGAAATGCCAACATCAACAGACCGTATCGAGATAATCGGGTTGGAGTTTCGGCTTGGCGAGCTAGACAGAGAGCTTTAGCGCGAATGACCCACAAGAAAACATGAAACCCCGACCTTCCAACGTCGGGGTATTTTAAATGTATCCAAAGCCTCATAAATCAAACAGGGACATAGGGTAAACAAACTAAATGGACTCATTCACGATTTAGTGATTGACTCACACACTACGTGACACATTTTGTGCCATGCCAAACGCAAGAAGAGTTTGTCTCAATACTAGGAATGACCTGCAAGTTGAGTTCTCCGTATTACAAGCCCAGGGATGTGAGAGCGTCGGTTTTTCACGTACTAGCAGCTGCTCCAGTAACATAAAAGGTAACATTGCATTCATCAATCATAATCAATGAAAAAAGGTTATTCTCTGTATGTGGTGGTACCGAATCGATGTAATTTACTATGAATTGATGCAACAGATCGATATCCAGGTAAGAAACCACCTGGGAGCATCGTATTCTTCAGATAATGTAAGTTTGGATAAACAACTAATTTGGTTTAATGGCACAAAAGATATGAGAATATCAAAAATGGCTTGATAGATGGAATGATACAATAGACGAAGATTTCTGTAGAAATGTAATTTGTGTGAAAGGTGGCAAACACGTTACAAATAGCGATACTTGGGTTACTTTTTATCAGTACTATGTACAGCTAAAAGTATTGGCATACACCAAATAAACAGACCCTCTCCATCAAGATAGACATTGATAGATTTCCTGGCCTGACACAGTGTTAGCAATTAGAAAATGAAAGCGACATTTAATGTATTTTCCACACCTTATTAAATATGATGAACACTCATCGCGGAACATCATTTTTGCCTTTGCGGGCATATTAAATATGCAGTGCAAAATGAAGAGACAACAAAAAACACAACACCACCTCCAATCCATATTAAATCCGAACCATTTTCTATCGGAGCCATTCCAACCGGACACCACGTGATTGATCACTTCTGGCTTTGTTTGGCGAGAAATGCGAAAATTTCTTCGTGCCATTCCGACACGAAGCCTCACACTCACACACACACACCTCACACTCCCGTCGGTGCCTCCACCGGCTCCCAGGTGCGGAAGCTTCTAACCGCTTGTGTATTCCGCTCAGGAGCGCAGGAGGGTGAAAAAAACGTAATGCCAGCATAAACGCGGCACGCGGCCAGCGTCATTGCGCGAGCCTTTGGGGCTTTGGAGCACTAGCAGTGGCAGCCGCGACTAGGCGCCCTTACTACGGTTCAATCGTAACTTTCAATTTCGTAATCACTTTCCACATTGGTAAAACCCGGACAATTAACTATGATAGCTTCCATTAGCCGGATGGGTGGGTGTTTCCACGGTACTCTTGTGCGTGTGCGTGTGCCAGGGTGCTAAAAGGCAATTCGGATCTTTCGACGGCAAACGAGCGCGATAGAATTGAACGGTGAGTTAAGGTGATCCAGATAAGCGGCCGCAGAAATGCCAACATCAACAGACCGTATCGAGATAATCGGGTTGGAGTTTCGGCTTGGCGAGCTAGACAGAGAGCTTTAGCGCGAATGACCCACAAGAAAACATGAAACCCCGACCTTCCAACGTCGGGGTATTTTAAAGTGTTTTTTTGACACTCGCATGCGCTGGCCTGCTACAAGATCTGATCACATTTTTTTGTGGTTGAGTTTGCACTGCTTTCTGCTGCTCCAACTAATAGTTGATTGACCGACGCCTGTCAACACCATCTCCGTATGTGACCAGATGTGGCACTTCAAGAGTCTGTGGTTTGACGCTGGGTCAAAAAGGAAAAATACTTTCGATTTCAAACCCAGTGAACCCACAAATCCAAAAGGGCTGTGGGTGGCTTTCCGCCCTTTTACGAGCGAAAAGAGAAAGCAACCATAATCCTGCCGATCTGCGGCATCGATTCCGGCCGGGCGATGGAATGACTGCCGGCGTGTTCTAAATCGCTGTGAAAATATTATCAGATCAAAGATCGATTCAGTGGAGAGCCTGATCCGGGTCATTAGTGCCCGATCTCCTGACGCCCTCGAGATCGTTATCGATCGAACCCTACCGAGAATAAATATACGGCTAATTAGCTCACTTCCCGGTAGATGGCGTAACAGGCGCGCTACTAACAGCAAATGACGTTTGTGTGATAAAAAGTGATCCCTAGCCGGCTTCTCGCGAATAAAATCGAAATCAATTACACAATGCTCTCTTTTTTTCTCGCTCGATGACTTAATGCGCAGGTTGCGAATAACGAAAAGGGATGGTGAGAAAAATGTACCCCACAGAGCCACAAATCGCTCGCTGCTTAAGTGGAAACGCTAGCGAAACAAAACAAAGGCATGATGTGACGTACATTCCGAAGATACGGCGAACGATATGACACTTAAGTAACGTTGCGTACTCACCGCAGCCAGATGTCAATTAAAGTTTTAGGCTGTTAATTTGTCGAATACCACAACACGCACACACCACAGCCTCCTCTTTGACATGGCCGGGTGTGGTGAGTGTGGTTGCGGTCGCTTTTGTGAGGTGAGAATGAAATGTATGTCACATCGTTGCAAAACGGCTTGTCTTTTCGTTTGCTTGGCCACTGCGTCGACGGGCCGAGCAGCGTGTGCGCAGCACGCACAAAGGAAACACGCGTCGAAGAATTGCGATTGCAATCTAGCGAACGATAATCGGACGGCGCAAAAGTTTTGCCAGAATCATGGTCGATGGGAAATGGTGTGTGAGCTTGTTGTTAGTGTCTTTGGTCGTTACGCATGCGGCTACCACACATTGCAAGCGCGTCTTGGCTTTCGTAGGAGGACGTAGTGCGTGCGGAAAATGAATTTCATAAGTGAAAAATGAGACAAGCCAACAATTAACTGCAGCCGAAAGTCGTACTGAGTATTATGTTCATAACGACGTCTTGGCTAGCAGGACTTAACACGGTTTTCTGTGTATCCAAAGCCTCATAAATCAAACAGGGACATAGGGTAAACAAACTAAATGGACTCATTCACGATTTAGTGATTGACTCTGCGAGCTAGACAGAGAGCTTTAGCGCGAATGACCCACAAGAAAACATGAAACCCCGACCTTCCAACGTCGGGGTATTTTAAAGTGTTTTTTTGACACTCGCATGCGCTGGCCTGCTACAAGATCTGATCACATTTTTTTGTGGTTGAGTTTGCACTGCTTTCTGCTGCTCCAACTAATAGTTGATTGACCGACGCCTGTCAACACCATCTCCGTATGTGACCAGATGTGGCACTTCAAGAGTCTGTGGTTTGACGCTGGGTCAAAAAGGAAAAATACTTTCGATTTCAAACCCAGTGAACCCACAAATCCAAAAGGGTTCCACTGGCTTTCCGCCCTTTTACGAGCGAAAAGAGAAAGCAACCATAATCCTGCCGATCTGCGGCATCGATTCCGGCCGGGCGATGGAATGACTGCCGGCGTGTTCTAAATCGCTGTGAAAATATTATCAGATCAAAGATCGATTCAGTGGAGAGCCTGATCCGGGTCATTAGTGCCCGATCTCCTGACGCCCTCGAGATCGTTATCGATCGAACCCTACCGAGAATAAATATACGGCTAATTAGCTCACTTCCCGGTAGATGGCGTAACAGGCGCGCTACTAACAGCAAATGACGTTTGTGTGATAAAAAGTGATCCCTAGCCGGCTTCTCGCGAATAAAATCGAAATCAATTACACAATACTCTCTTTTTTTCTCGCTCGATGACTTAATGCGCAGGTTGCGAATAACGAAAAGGGATGGTGAGAAAAATGTACCCCACAGAGCCACAAATCGCTCGCTGCTTAAGTGGAAACGCTAGCGAAACAAAACAAAGGCATGATGTGACGTACATTCCGAAGATACGGCGAACGATATGACACTTAAGTAACGTTGCGTACTCACCGCAGCCAGATGTCAATTAAAGTTTTAGGCTGTTAATTTGTCGAATACCACAACACGCACACACCACAGCCTCCTCTTTGACATGGCCGGGTGTGGTGAGTGTGGTTGCGGTCGCTTTTGTGAGGTGAGAATGAAATGTATGTCACATCGTTGCAAAACGGCTTGTCTTTTGGTTTGCTTGGCCACTGCGTCGACGGGCCGAGCGGCGTGTGCGCAGCACGCACAAAGGAAACACGCGTCGAAGAATTGCGATTACAATCTAGCGAACGATAATCGGACGGCGCAAAAGTTTTGCCAGAATCATGGTCGATGGGAAATGGTGTGTGAGCTTGTTGTTAGTGTCTTTGGTCGTTACGCATGCGGCTACCACACATTGTAAGCGCGTCTTGGCTTTCGTAGGAGGACGTAGTGCGTGCGGAAAATGAATTTCATAAGTGATAAATGAGACAAGCCAACAATTAACTGCAGCCGAAAGTCGTACTGAGTATTATGTTCATAACGACGTCTTGGCTAGCAGGATTTAACACGGTTTTCTATGTATCCAAAGCCTCATAAATCAAACAGGGACATAGGGTAAACAAACTAAATGGACTCATTCACGATTTAGTGATTGACTCTTACAGCACCGAGCATCCCCTCTCTCTCTCTATTTTTCTCACTTCTTCTATAGGCATTAGGGCGCGCTGCTATTTATTAGGATAATTACTGTCAGCCATTACTTCGCGCCGCCATTACGCGCCCCGTGCGGTAATCGTGTTAAAATATTGCCCACATTTTGACCATTTTGGCTCCACGTGCCCGCGCGACGACGATGACGGCAATTGGCATTTGCCGCTTACAGCCGAATGTAACATCGTTTCGAGTCTTTCTTTTTATGCGCCACAATTTGTTGCCCATTCGGAACAATTCGGACGGATGCATTCCGTGGGGGATGCATAACCTTTTGCCGGCCTCCCTTCCGTCATATTCTGTTCCCTCCGTAAGCGAAATATGCATCATCGTGTCGCTCGCTTTAAATGGTTTAAACACCACCATTTCTTTTCGGATGTAAATTGCATCCTCCACCCCAAAATGGGCGCAAAGATGCCGAATAATTTGCAAATGGAGTTGGCGCGCGCATTCAAATGAGTTCGCTTCACATTCATCAACCTTTTGCTCAATCGTTTACATGACGATCGTGCAATCGTGCACACACTTCCTGTGTGTGTGCGTACTCGTGGAAAGCCGCCGGCGAGGTTTAGCAGCTGGAAATTGGTGCACTTTGCCTTTGCTTACCCAACCGACTGACAGTGCGGACGCTCTTTCACCACCGGAGGTATGTTTGTGTGTATGTGCGATAGAGTAGACCCCTCCGAAGCCGGCGGTAATCAGTAACAATGGGTTTATTTTGTGCCCAACGCGGGAGGGTGCCATAGAAGCGTGGAGAAAACAACACCCGCCCCCGACGGAGCGAAAACCAGCAGACCCCGGGTTCGATGAATGGCACTCCGTTACGGGCAATGTCTGCAAGAGCAGTGTGTGTGGAATGGGAAGTTATGAGCACACATCGTCGATCGCCCTGCCATCATTAGTGTTGGCGGTGTGTGAACGTGGGCAAAGTTTAAGGGTAAAGTGATAAAGAGCAAGGACTAGCTAGGGCGGACGGTTTGGTGGCTAACGAGCCATTCGGTCTCAGATTGTTTAGTTGACGAGTCATTGATGAATGGCGAAAAGGTAATAGAGTACTCTAAACTCGTAATATCTTAACGACAACTTCGAGCGTACCTTGAACATGTCCGCCGAGTAATTATTGGAGCACAACAATCGGATTTGGGTTCATGCTTAAAGTAGTGACGGTGACCTCTATGATCATTGAAACTTTGTGGATTATTTGGAAGGTTTATAGCTGTATTCATCGTTTACTGTAAAGAACATTCCAAAATTGTTTAGTTACCTTCTACTGTATATAACTAAGGCTTAAAATGACTCCATTATAGATATTCATATCAGATCAGATTCTTCACAACTGACCTGTCCGAGGGATTAGGTCGTATATGTTGAAAAGAAGAAATAGACCCAAATCATTTGACAAAAACACAGAAACTCTTTGCTCCGGTGATTTATGTCACGCATTTGAGAAGGTAAACATTCTCTTTTCTTGCCTTTCATTTTCGGTGCTCTGTGGCAAACGACGTCCATTTGTGAAACATCGATTGCTGTGTCACTTCAGCGCCATTAAAGCACCCTCGTAGCTCCTGACGGTTGCATGCAGCGACAATTGGCCCCGTGTAGATCAAATTGCGAGCCTGGTTCTGTGTACTTTCGTGACGGCGCCAATAGGTAATTTTGAATGGGAAAAATGCCTCCCCGTGGACTTTTTTTTGTGAATTAGCAAATGAAATAAATCTTACAGGTACCCTTCGATTGGTTGCCTGCCGGGTGGGTGAGCGAGCCAGTGTTTGACCGGTGATTGATGCCGATGTGATGACCATTTGGGAACTACTTTATTTCTGCATTGTATTCAAATTATACCTATCTCACCGGCGCACCGAGCCACGCGGGACAGAGGAGCTGCGCGCTCCAAAGTTAATCATCTCGATCGATCATGTCTCTTTCGCCCCGCGGACCGTTTGAGGGTTGCACCTCGGGAAGACGAGATTTATGACGGAATGCTCCAATGGCGAAATGTTTATTGCACCGTTATTACAGGGGCGTGTGTGCTCGGAGGTGATTTTTTAGCGTATAATCATATCGGCTGGCTGGGAGGTGGATAACTGAGCAAACGGACTGCTCTTTGATGTATCCGGTATCCTACCGCGTGCCGACAGACACGGTCTCCGGGAGTAGCCATCTGCGCAAAATTGTAGTCCACCGGGGGTTAACAGACACCCGCGCCGACGGTACTGTCCGTGGAATCTATCACGATCGATCGACTTGACGCTTGAGAATGTATCGTGCGTCGGACTTGTTGTGGCAGCTGCCGCTGTGGGCTCACTCCAGGGCGGCATCACATACGGTTACATAAAACCTAATGAGGCATAATCAGCAAGCGCTAATATTCGACACCTACTACACCTCCATAGGTGTGTGTGTGTGCGAAGGAAAGGTTTTCACCGGCCCGGTCCGATAGGTGGTATTTATTGAACCGCCGAACGTCCACTCGCTTCACGAGCCGGCAAATTGTTTATCATTTCACCCGCCGGCTCATTACAGCAATACTTCCAATCGTGTTATGTTTCTTGCACCGGATCTTTTCCTGGTTATACGCAGGGTGCCGGGGTACCGCGTTGAGTTGAGTACGAGCCGTGTTTGATGAATTATAATTAACGTAAATTGAAATGAATTTTGATCTAATCGCAATCCAGTAATTGGGTTTTTTTTACAGCCGGTAATAAATGGTATATGGCGTCACACCCTCTACGGGTGGCTCATGTAACAGTGGGTTACTTCACGAGGCTTCATGATGCATTTTTCCTACCTGTATTTCAATTATTAGCTCAAGCCAATAAATAATCAAAAATACTTGATTTCTTCCTGCCTTTTAATCCTCCATGACTTTGACCTTGATGCTCAACGTGAAACACATAGGCCTACGCGTTATGCAAATATGTGTCCTTGATCAGCTATTGTCATTCAAATTTCTACACTTTTACAACCGTTTCGGCATTGCTACAGAAACAGTGGCCAATTAAGGTCTAGGTGGAAAATCAATCAATCTTTATAACTCCCAACGCGCAAGACTTAAGCCATGAAATTGGAGCAATTACCACCGTAAAACTGCACCAGAAAGCCATAAAGTAAAGCTCGCGGATACGGGTCTTCGACGTGATATGCAATAAAAGATTATCAATCAAGATTTGATTTTGATCTTAAGGTTCCTATCTCCTCACACGCTGCTTCGGCATTGCTAAATCACTTCTTGCAGCTCAAAGTCAACAAAACACTCCATGTTTCCGCCAACAGATCTACTTGACCTTAAACTTATTCAGAAATCCGTCTGTCGTTGTGTATTTTTTGCAGAACGACCCCTTCCTTTTTGGTAACATCCTGCTCGCGACGTTCCAAACCACAATGACACAGCGCCAAAGTAAAGGAGGGACATCGGCGACCCGGGCAGCCATGGTGCTAGCCGTCGTTCTGTCCATCGCCCTGCTGCCAGCCTGCATCTACAGCCTCGAGAACGGACTCGCCCGGACACCGCCGATGGGATGGCTTTCCTGGGAGCGTTTCCGCTGCAACACGGACTGCGAGGGTGATCCAGAAAACTGCATCAGGTAAGTTTGCAAATTCCAGACCTGATTTGTTTCTGCACAACTATTTACCCCCAATAAGCGAGAGCATTCGAAGCGATGGGTGCTAATGGCACGTGCTACGAATTGCGAACGCGGCACACAACTCCTGTGGCACGATTCGTTGCAAGATCCTCACGCGAGGCTCGTTCACGCGAAAATAAAACCTTCCCCCGAGGAGGTGTGCGAATGGAAATGCGGCACAAAACTGCTCGCCAGTGCTCCGGGCACTCCTTTTGGTCCTCGTGCCAAATTAGTGCACCGCACGAAAATGGTCGGAAAGCGATCGCAGTAGTGCCGCGCGTTCGTGCAACCAGCACACACACAGCGTGATCTATACGGCTGAAGTTGTTGCACTGCTGGTGGACTGTTTTATGCACCCCGGAGGCGGCGGCAGTGTCATCGCACCGTACCAATTATTTTACACCCCAACTGGGCACGCGAACAACATGCACCATCGGATGTTTCACATTTCCAGCACGCCATACAGTGCGGAGTTAGGTTTTTTTGAGTCACATTTTCGGGGCAGTTTTCTTACCGGCAGTTCGAGAGAGTTTTCTTGCCGATCGACTGTTGCGCAATTTCCACGTCCGTGGCCATGAATTTTGTGTTCGGTTTGAGACTTCAGTCGGTCAGTTGCAGTTGATGATTTATGATGGCCGGCTCGCTGTGGCTCACGGCGTTGCCCGCTTTATGGATTGTTGTATTGGCCTCTCCCTTCCTTCGGTCTAATAGCTGGTGCGTTTTTGGACGAAAGTGAAAGTACTTGTACCAGAGTGCAAATAGGTTTAGATTGAATTCAATCCAACGAGGAGTCCAGCAGAGCTCAAATGTGATTTAATATAATGCCGGGCAATCATGTAGATCGTAGTAAAATTTTAAATTCATTGCAGCAACGTACTTGAGGAACGTTGTAAAAAGGAACAACTGTTGTATACACTGAAGTGACAAAACTGTATGCAACGTATAGAGGGTTTGACTTTCCAGGAGTGTATTGAAAAAACGACTAGACACACGAATCGTTTTCTAGAAGATAATTTCGGAAATCCTTAATGGATATCCTTAATCCTACCTACAAATACAAATAGGAATAAAAAAACATAAACAAATTATGTGACTTGTGATGAAGTGACTTTATAGTTTGAATGCTGATGATGTATTACATCAACATTACGTACTTTAACAACGGCCAAAAACGAGGCTCCAACTGATTGTCTATTAGAAAAATCAGTATCAAAGTGCAAAGTGCTAGAATTACAAAAAAACATCTTAATAGGCAACTAATTACACCCGAAAAATAGATACGTCATCCTCAACAAATCACTTTTTAATGACAAGTCAAGAGCTGAACTCGTTTGCAACATTTAGCAAGTTGCTATTCGATTTCAATTACCCGTCGAAACACGCTTAGCGTGGTATACGGTCGCAAAAATAGAAGCATGTTCTCTAAAGCTTCCCTAAACCGAGAAACAATATTGAAAAGCTTCACATTCCATCGCCACTGGTCAGGATCGTTAAATACTAAGCGATACTTTGCATGATACCATAACCGTGTGTCAGGTGCACTTTACGGCCTGGTGGAACGCTTTCAACTACGATAAACAGCCTGGCGGGCTAGAAGTATAAACGTTTGGCGCTTATCAGAAGCAACCTTCGAAGTGACCTAATTCATTTAAATTTATAAGTCTTTTTATTGTTTATGATTCTCCAAGAAGCTTTCATGGCCAAAATGTACCCTAGACATGCCAAAAATTTGTGGACAAATGTTCAAGATAGACCATTATTCCTAAAAACTCAACTCATCACATAACGAACAATTCATGTCAGTCCAACTAATTTTGAGTTATAACGAGCTACCCAATACCTTCCGATAGGACCGATAGTCGCGATAGATTTCGTATCTATCGTTCTAGCGTCAAAAAAACCGAAAGCGTTCGAAAATGACTCTCCCTTTCACTCGGCGCTGGACGGTTGAATTTTCGCTTCGTGAGAAGCCTGCCGTCCTGCGTAAGCGGGAAGCTCCGAACGTAAAACGACGGCCCCTTTCGATCACACCGAGCCACCAGGCCGCCACCGGGTCGTTAGATCGAGTAATTGGAGCAATCAACCGACCACCGAGTCTTGCATAATCCCTCCGTCGAAGGCACTTCCCGACTCGCCGGCCGCTGTTTGTTTTTCGTTTCATTCCATACATTAACCGATTCCTATCCAGGTAGCCGTTTGCAGGTCCGTCCGCAACATCGAAACTCATAATTTCACGAGTTATGTTTACGGCGGGAGGTTGTGGGGTTTGTTTTTTTTCATAATTTAGCATGTGCGCTTCTGATGCTCAATCGCCGCATGAATAAGCTTCACCCGTCGAATGCTAAACATTCGCGAGGGCGATCGCGGTAAAGGTGGCGTGCGAGGTTTGGTAGTAAAATCGAATAAAATAAAATGTGAAAGGAACCCCGAACGCTTTTTATCATAAATCGAACCTTCACATTGAATTTGCGATTCGATCCCTAACGGAGCGTTGGGGGGGAATGTTTATTACAACTCCCGCAATCTCCCGGTGCGCCGTGGTGAGAGGCAGTTTATTGATATTGCGGAACTAAAACGATCCTGCTGGTCAAGATTTGCCTCCTTTTTGTGTGCCTTGGTACTTGATTGCCGTGCTGAAGTGGCATCGCGTAGTGATCGCGCTTCGATTGTTTCGATCTCTGTTTAATAAATCATAACGCCACTGCTTCGTTTCGATCGAAACCTTCATCAGGAGCTCCATCGATGCGGTGTGAGATTTGCGCAAAGATTTATCATTTGCAGCCTTTGACCATGACTGCCTGTAGAAGAAGGTGAACGGTTGGGAAACACGATCGGTGGGATTATGTTGATGTGGGTACGAGGGTTTGCAACCGGATCTGGATGAGGTT
>KZ070967.1:341137-358728 GCA_002091845.1 Anopheles cracens | reverse complement strand
AAGATATTCCGCTTAGGGCTACTGTACTGTCTTTTTAACAAAAACTTTTACTCATTATTCTTCTCTATTCCCAACTTGTATGAGCTGCATTTATTTATATTGATTGTTATTATATAAATTGCTTTAAAAGCAAATTGAAATATATTAAAAACCAGATTTAAAACTAAGTGTCTTTTTAAGTTGGTAAAAAAGTTATATTTAATCATATAAACACTTTTTTTATTTACACAACAACTTCACAGGCTTCAAAAGCCATTGGAAGAAAGTACATCATAACGTAGCTAGTACAAAAGAGGAGGAAAGACATACGATAAGCAAGCCTTACGAAGCATGACGAAAACATTAGATAATATGAATATAATTAACAACAACATAATCAAAAAACATGTAAATACAAGAATAAGGGTAAACACATATAAACAACAATATACAAATAAAAAAGTACAATAACGAAAACGGGAAGACATTATACAAGGTACAAAATATATTTTTTTACCTCAAACAAACAAACAAAACTACAGAATTGAAAAAGAAACGATGAATGCTTCAAGATTGCGGTTTGTGATCCAACATGCAGCCATGAGTACGTTTCAAACAAATGATCAAATTTAGGAATATATCAATATCATGAACATAATAACTGGGTAAAAGAAAGCAAGTTTCGTTTAAAATATGTTCATTATGTTCATGAAATACGTCTTTACCGCGTGGCAACGTGATCAAAACCGATCGTGCAGTCATGGAGCACCACGAGAAAGAAAAAAACGTTTCGTTTAATTGCGTACAAACTCGGGACTAGATGATTTTCTCTCATTTCTTTCTCTCCCCTATCTGTGACGCTTAACGAAAAAAACAGCGAAGCGAAACAAAACATCAATCGATTGGAGGCAGAATAATTACGTTACGGGGTAAAATTGACCGTGCGGCTAAAAATATACGTCCAGCACCGATCTTTGACCGAACGAAAAGTCCGGCTATCATCATAACGCCGGAAACGGTTCGAGATGCTTTTGATGAAGTTGGTTCGTTTTTTCCCCTCCCACAGCTTATATTATTCTAAGGCAAACGTGGTGAAAAAAAACACGCTCCCACCTAATCTTTATCGCCAGACGAGCAGTAGTTGCAGCATGTACCAAAAATCGCCCGCTAATTAGTTTCCACACCGCCGGCGGGTGTATCGCTTGCTAACCGTCTGGTGCGTTAAATAAACAAAGGCGATCAGCAAGAGTGAGCTCGAAATTCGACCACTGCAGACGGGGTGGGTGCGTTAATTGAGTGAGGGAGATGGAAAAGGGAATAATTGTTACAGCGCAGAACCGAAACCCAACCTCGATCGCGTAAACGTACACGCAAGAGGGCACGAACTGCAGGGAAACTCGAGTTTTCGCAAAAGTAAGCGCAGTGTGAGCAAATGACGGAAAGCCGTGGCGTCAAAACCGAAAGCAGCACTTTAGGTCGTTCGAGCTTCGCTGCTAGGGGGGATGGGATCAGCAGGGGGGCAACCTTAAATCCCAACGAAAACAAATGATAGCTTCCACTGTCTTGCGGCATGTTACAGATTGTCGTTTCGCTTCTCCGTCGGATGGTTGTTTTTCTTTCATTCTTTCTTTTTTTGGCGAAAAACACATTTTCCTTTCGCTTTTGTGAGACTCAAATCGTTCTCGACAATCCAGCTGCGGAAATCCGAAGTTCACTTTTCACACCATGGGGATGGGAGTTGGAAAAAAAGAAGAACAATTTGAAGAAAGCGACCGTATTTTGTTCCGGTCGATATTTTTCTTTGTGCGTGATTAATTCATCGCCCGCTCGGTTGTGTGTTTGTTTGGCGTGTTTTCCATTTTTCGGTTTTGTGTAAACAAAACTGTCAAATGGGGGAGGGACGCTGAAATGTTGAAACGACGGCATCGCCAGGATGGATTTCTTTTTCTCCTTTCGGCGGTAGAGCACGTGGCTTGAGAGCGTTGATTGGTTTCGCTAGCATTATTGTGTTTTATGAATATAGGGAGATTGGGTAGAGGAGAATATTGATTTTCTCTTGCGACACGTTAGCTTTCTTATTGTTGTGTGTTATTTTACATTTACAGAATGTTTCATTCAATCTAGAAATGTTCCCAGAGTTACATGGATTCGTTTCACCCAATATTGAAATCGTTCCACTCATTCATGAATTGACATTTTCCACGCACGGTTTCCATACTCTGTTTAGCGTGTCAAATTGCATACTTTAAATAACGGAATTGTATCGACTTGTTCAAGGTCGATCTCTGAACTACGCGTAATAACCGCTTCAATAATGGGTGGAACGACTTCAAGATAGAATGAAACTAATTCATGTAGCTTTGGGAACAGTTCAAGTATGGATGATAAATGCTGTAATACTCTCGTGAGAACTCATTCGTTCTACAGACCGATGTGTAGTAAACATTTGATGTAAAGTCTAGTAATGCCTTCTAAACTCTTTAAACGCAAGATCAAACGTAGATCAACGCAAAGCAATTGATAGCTTACTCTCTTTTCAACTTTTTTGGGCTTGAGACGAAACGCAACCCCAATAAGCTCGCTAAACGTAATGCTAATGAAAATCTAGCGATTAAGATGTAACCAAGAAATGTGGGCTCTCTTGAACGCAGCCCATCAACGTTTGAAGCAACTACTTATAAGATTATGGCACGCATCAGTTAGGGTGGGATAAGAGCGGATTTGGCAAATTGCCATTACACAGTAGCAGAGCCATAGCCATGCGATAGCCACAGCCACAGCCTTTCCGCTCAAATCACGATCAAAATAAATTGATTTAAACTGTATCGTGCTCCAAATTTCCTCAGAAGAATAAACTGTCTGGATAGACTTTGTATTGATTATTTTATGTATTTGGTATTAAGGACTTAATTTTTCTTTATTTAAAGCAATTATTTCAAACATTGCCAATACTGTGCAATAGCACACAGTTGGGTATTTTCCTCTTCTTGCTTACAACGAGAAAAGATTCTGCTCATTATTACATCAGAACTTCAGTGGCTTCCAGGTGTTTTTGATTATCAAAAGAGAGATAGAGAGAGAGCTCTGAGCGTGTATTTTAATATGTTATTCTATTCTTAATAAAGAATAAAAACAAAAAAGGATGCTTGGAAATTGGTTGTTAAATTATCAAATTGATTAAAAACTCGATTAGCATTTTGCTGTCATTGTTCTTTTCCACGCGTCGTACTATGAAGAGCTACAAGAAGGCACACCTTTGCATGCGCCGCTTCAAGCTTGAGCTCGTTGAAGACTACAAGGCGAGCATTGTTGTTGTACGATGGATACGATGGAGAAGGCACGAAAATTAAAGAGAGTTAGAAATGTACCCCAATGTATACGCTTCGTAACAAAAATATAGTATCATCTGTTTTTGGGGACATTCTGAAAAATCTGTTCATAGGATAGTAAAACGTTCTTTACCACCCAGATGCAAGGCATTAAAATCCAACTCGTTTGTATTGTAGATTAACTTTTTTCTTCTATAGAGATTTAGAATGACAGCCTCTCTCTCTCTCTCTCTCGCTCTATATATTTTATTACACAATATTATTATTTGATTGTATGAAAATGTGTAAATTGGCTTTTGAAACAATTAAGGCAGTGCTCTGTGAGCCGTCGAACAAGACATCGAACAAGACAAACACGGATCAAATCCAAGTAATCATATGGAGGTGCTCCGTCAGACAGCATCAGACATTCCAGACAAACAAGTCATCGAACAAGACAGTTTGATTTTGTCTGGCATGTCTTAAATCTGTATACACCTTGCAGTATGTTTACATTTGTAAAATTTTGATATTTTTTGGTGGTGGAAACAGTGTACATAAAATAACATTAAAACTAAAACCAAATAACTGAAAACAGTGTTGATCTAAGGTTCCAAACGACTGCTGATAGAGCACGCTTCGAACGGTGTCGTGTCGTGTTTGTCCAACGAATCTGAAATGTTTCACCACAAATAGAGACTGATTGGAGTTCTGACGTTTATCCACGGTGATGTAAATATTTCAAAACTCGTTTAAAACTATGCTTGATAGAGCCACTTTGTGGAGAAACATATTATGCACCTGTCAAAGCGAATGGGCTCCATCAGACACACTTCTGCCTGCGAAGCGCATGCAAATGCAAATAAAACGGAACGTATTACTGAAACGATCATGATGGGCGCTAACGATGCACATTATTGTGCGGTTATCCGAGGGGAAAGCGATAAAAAGCGGCTTAAGAAAACGGGCAAGCATACAGCGGGAGAGCATGCACGAAAAGAAAGAGATCTGGGTCATCCATAAATGATGCCGAGCCTCATCTGGCAGCCGGTAGCAAACTACACCTCTAACCGAAGTCGGTTTGCATCGCCTGAACGCGGTCAAAACAACGACGAACTACGGGAAAAGAAATTTCTTAAATTTCACTCTACCACGGCAACGCCGTGACCGACTACACACGAACACACACACACACAGACGGACCGAAAGCAGCATCTACGGATGGCCCTGTTTACATGGAATCCTTACCACCGAGCGGGAAGAACTGGGAGTAGATGCCCTTGAACGTTTCCTCCTTCACGATGCCGGTCGGACATTCGGCCTTGAAGCCGCGGTATATTCGCTTGATCTCCTCCTCGGTGAAGCGCGCCGTCCGCGTCAGTTCGACCAGCGAGTCCGGATAGTAGCGGGCCGGGACGGGCAGATCCTCCGCTTCCGGTTCTGTGTCGGGCGTAGAAGAGAATTGGGAAGAGAAAAACAGAAACGTGAATCGTACCAGATGAATGGCGCAACAAAAAAGAGTGGTAAAAACAAATACACTCATAACGCAACCGGGGCAGAAGCGTTCTTCTTCAGGGCGAAGTTTGTCGGATGCTGTCGGAAGAATGAAAACAGCGCTGCCTGGTAGGTGCAGCAAAACCCTCGAATAATCAACAGGGAATGGAATGGGTAGTTGTTGCTGTGGGTCTTCTGCTGCGGTACTTCTCATTAGCAGAATGATATTTGCATGGTAATGGATTTTTAAATTTGCATGAGACCAGTGGCAAATGGACAGTTTTCGTACCCATATTGAAACACACGCGCACATACGTACATGCAGGATATGTCCCGTTCAATTCGTGCAGTAGTCTTTTAACCAAAGATCGCTCTTATAACAAACAAAATATATTCAATTTGTGGAAGAAGTGGCATAAGTTCCATTGCGTTTTCTTACTCGGAAAAATAGTATATCGCATTTAAGAGTGCGTATTTATTTCTAAAGTATATTGAATATATTGATATACTGTACATTGAATTCTCGGTTATTTTCGTCTTTTAAATAATTTGAAAGATGATTTTCATTTACAATGCAAATAACTATTTTTTACAAAGAAGTTCAACTTCCACCCTGGTATATCAAAGATAGTAATCAAAGCATCGACGAATCAACAAGAAAAGATGAAAAGGGAGAAAATTAATCGAACGTCGGTAGGAACAAATTGAAAAATCAAGCTGTTTACATAAAAATATATTCTGAAAATACCTAAAAGGGTTTTTTTTAATATAGGGCACTCAAAAAAATCATGAGCCTAATTGATTCCCAAAACAGAAGGAAGAAACCCCCAAAAGTAGTTGACGCTGATAATATTCGACACTTAGAAAATATATCATAAACTTATCATATTGTAACAAAAAAAAAATGTAAAAAACCAACCCCAAAAAAGGGCAACCAAATTCTATTCACGGAAAAGGTTTTATCCTAAACAATAAAAAAAAACATTTCTTTTTCCCTTAAAATTTCCAAAAATGGCAATCACATAGCAAAGTATCTAAAAATAGTAATATCAAAGCAATCATAGATTCCATAGTTTTGTTTCAAAATTTCATCATTCAAAAACCCAAAATCCCTATTATTCCTTTATTTATTTTTTAAGTTTCTCAATTCAGTTTATATTACATCGCAAAATATTACAAGACACCTAACTCACTTTCCGGACAACACTCAACTTACCATAAAACTGACGAATATTTAAAATTCCCATCGCTCTCAAACGCTAACGTGTCCTGCACAAAATCAATAGCAGCGATCGAAACTTTAATTGCTTTCCCAGTTCGAATGGCTCGATTCGCCGTGGCAAGAAGAAAAGGATATCGATCATTTAACGAAGCACCAGGCGCCTCCACCGTGAGGTAGAAATTTGCATTCCGCCCGTTTTTGTTTTGCGAAAACGATTTAAACACGAAATTTTGCGAACCGAAACCGATAAAGAGAGCCGGAGCTGGATTAGAATCTGAGCAGAATTTTTCAAACCACTAACGACACTACGAGTGGGAGGCACATGTGCTTCGAGCGGCAAGTTTCGCCGTCACGCTGGCAAAACACTACACTACACGCTTATCACGCGCACTAGCGATAACTAATTCAGGCCCACTGGCGGCCGCGATCCCAGGTAAGGTGCAAAAAATTCACTACTCCGCAAGACTACGGTTGGCGTGGGCCGCAGATGCGGTCGCTTGTTTCGATGTGCGGTTTTCTTCAAATATCACCACCACCATGATTCATGCTTCCCTTCGGATCTGCCGTCTGCTTCCATTCCGTTCCGGTGATTACACAGGGAAAATACTTTGCAATTAGGAAGAGGGGGAAAAAACATACACACACACATCTAATGTAAATGAACGAAAACCTTCATTCGACACGCCGGTCGTAATATTTAGTAAACAGAACGTGCACACGTCGGACGGTGCCGGCGCTGTCGAGCTGACGGTCGACGGTTTGGTTAACGCAATACGGCCCAAAACATAAAACAGATCCCCACTCGAGCTCCAGGCCCCAATCGCTCACTGGCCAAATCGTTTCCCGGAATAACTCGAAAGAGATCGATCACGATCAGAAACGATTAAAAGCAAAATAGGGGGGAAAAACACACGCACACACACACATTACGACATGATCACAATGAAAAACACACACACACACACTAGTGCTCAAACAGCATGCGAAAGCATTCGATCCGCCAAACGCACGTAATTTACAACGCACACCCAAAACTGGCAACGACTGAATGACGACTGAAAACACGTCAAACGATCGCGAGTGATCACGTCGGTGAGTTGCGGCTCCCTCGTGTGCGTGTGTGTGTGTGTGTGTTGCAGACCATGCCGACGATCAGCGGAGTGAGTGTGTGTGTGCGTATGGATCGATCCGCAGAGATGGATACCTTTGCCCGTGAGCAGCTCGAGTGCGATCGCATCCCGGCGTCGCCGCTGGCGCCGGTACTGGCGTCCATGTTGGCTGTCGATGGTTTCCGGCGATGCTGCTGGCGCTGCTGCAAGCGTGATGGTGGCCGTTCGCTCCACCAGCTCGGTGGCCGGATGATCGGCGTCGTCGGCGTCGTCGTCGCCGGCGCCGGCGCCCGCCTGTTTGAAGAGCAAGCGCACGAACGTCCGGTAGCACCAGTCCAGCACGGTCGCACCGGGTCGACCGCGTCCACACATTCGGACCGCGAGCGTCCGCTGGCTCGTTTCGACTGGGGCGGACGCTTTGTCGGCGCTCGGTCGCTGGTCTGGCGCCGGGCCAACGCCGTGCGTCCCACGGCACGGGCGTACGCGGACGCGCTAACGGGCCAGTTCGCACCATCGGGCGCACACCTGCGAATGAGCGGTGCGACCCGATCGAGCCGACCGATTGCGCGCAGCACATGATCGTTTCGACCGGTTTGACAAGTTGCTTTGTGTGTTTTTGGGTTTTCTTTTTGTTGCGCTGCTCCGTTCTACACACGTGCCACGGCGAACGGTTCCACAGCACATTTGCGAATGGAACGCGGAACGCGCCGGGGTGTGTTATATTTATCTCGGCACAATGGAGGAATGGCAGTGGATGTGTATCGTCATCGGTTGGAACATCACACCGAGAAAGGGTTAGGGTAGCGTGTTGACAGCTGCAGATTGTATCGTTACGGCGGATGGATTTCACGTCACGTGTACAACGCAACAAAATGGTAAATAAAACAAATGGATTTTTGACTTATTTGTGTGGAGCTCGTGCGATCAAGTTTTATTTCAATTTGTAAGATTCAAATGATGATAAATATGAATATGCTACAAACTGCACTCAGATAACTAAACAGAAAATATAAACCCCAACATAAAATGAAAGGATGTATGCAATATTTCCTTGTTCTCTGCTCAAAAAACCCAAAACACATTATGGACATTGTTTACTTACAGATTCAAGCAGACGATAATCACAAGGTACATTTTGGAAGTACCAACTTAATTGAAGTACTCTATAGTCATCTTAGTGATAGAAATTATCGTGTGAAATTATGAAGCTTAAATATTAAACTACTATAAAGTATACACAATGTGTATTACATTCACACAGAAACGAAGCACCAACGCTTACAGAACCGAAGACAATTAATCATTGGCAGCTAGCATGTCGGTCAGGGAAGATCAGGTTAAACCATGCAGTTATTATTTATGGTTGCTTTGTGACTAATCCACCCGGAATGTTCTATCGTACCCAACTGGGAACATAGTTAAAAAAAACTGTAAATGACTCAAACTATCCCCAAAACACATCTCACAGCGGATTGTAATAGGAATGACATCGCACTGGGGCCTATCTTATTGTTCCATTCTTTCTACCTCGCTCTCTCTCTCTCTCTCTCCCTCTCTCTGTACTTTTTTATTTAAGTAGTATACGATCAAGTTAGAAAATGCAAATGCTACGTTGTTATAGTTAGCTTATATCATCCAAGTAGTTGGAAACTCGCAGGTATAAGGATGATATCAACATCAAGTAACTAGATTTGTGAATTGAATAAAAAACTAAAACTGATAACAAAGAAAGTCTCTCCAAATGACTAGCGACTATAGACTATGACTAGAGTATATGTTGAAAAAATGTTAACAACTGTCAGATTAATTTGACATCCTCGTTACATTTTCGCCTCACTGTCAGAAAATGAATCTGTCAGAAATGAATGTCAGAATTGTGAGAATATTTGGTTTTATAGATTTCTCAAGATGAATGACTCACTATGATATAATTTAGTATTTGCTAAGCAAGTTGCTATCATAAAAAAATTGAAAACTAGCTGTAAAGGATCCATTACTTGTCGGAAGACGTATTTAAAAATGTTTAAGTTTTTTTTGCTTGTCACATTGTCCGATTCAATTTAATGGCATTTCAAACATTTTATCTTTATATTTTTCCTTAATTTATGCGAGCAGTTTGAGAGAGTTGAGCTTAAAAGAGTTTGTTTCCGTTAAAACGTAGAATTCTTTATTTCACTTTTACACGGTTGCATTTTGTCGTTTTTCCATTAGAACTTCCTCTTCCGCCTCCGATGTTTTCCTTTTCTTTTCTTCGCTGCGATCACGTTTTAACCTTTCCTCGTTCTGTCGCCGCTCGCAATCCTTCAATCGCAATCCTTCTATCGTAATCGTTCTATCGCAATCACTCTATCTCTCTCTCTATTTCTGCTTCAAAAGCTTTCTTCCTTACATATATAGAAATTCTCAAAATTCACGGTAAACACAACAATAATTTGCTAATGTTGTATTTTTTTAAACACATTGTACACCTTGCGTCATATTTGACCAAATAGTTGTCTTGTTATGAGGAATTATAGCTATTAGATGAGTTATTAATTACTTGGTTATTAATAAATCTTGATTGTGGAAAGAGGTAATAGACCTTACAGGGCAAAGTCTCTATAAAAAAACTCTCTCTCAAAGTCTCTCTCTTAAAACAACAACATAAAAATTACCTATTTATACAAGAAAGCTGTTGATTCGGTTTGAGAATTTTTGTTAGTAATCTAACTAAATAAAATCTAAACATGTGAGAAAATTAGTTTAACCAAAGTATATGGGTTTTTTTAAGTCTAAACTATAAGTTGTTTGGTATCAATAATCCGGTTTTCACCCCGGTTTTTATTCGATAGGACCCGGAAGCAAAATCCCATCGAATAGAATCCCCATTGTACGATCGTGATACGGCAGGCCTAACCGCGTTGGTCTTTAGTCCGTAGAATAAGAAGAACCAGCTCCCAACCGGTATGTTCAAAGCAACGTCGTTCAAGTTGTAGTTTAGAGCGTTCATTTTCGCAGGCCCGAATTTATGCTGAAAAAGCATTAACCACAATCGCTCGAATGAAACAAACGCCTTCCCGGGACGGGCAGTTCCGCAGAAACGGCGCTTTTACAACTGCCAAAGTGTCGTTTGAAGTACTGGGAAGCATCGTCAGCACGGGCTCGGGCTGCCAGTTTGCATATCGCGTTACCGAGAACTGCCGTATCATATTTCTGTCGGAATGAACAAATTCGAAGAACTGTGACCCGAAAACGCCTCAAGACATTAGCTCCGAACGAGTGCACATCGGTGTGCTCTTACTTCGGTTCTCGGTGAATTTGTTGCCGTTTTGTTTTCCCCCAACCACAGCGTGTTGTGCCCGATTCGCTCGACGGTACGGTTTTCGATGCCCAATGATTAGCTGTCGAGGTTCGCTTGTCAACTCGAGAATGTCATCATTAATCAATCGCTCTGCTATTGAGCTGTTTCGCCAAGTCGATCGTTTTCGGGCACGTCCAGTGGAAAAAGAAGCGAAAGCGATTTCCCACCCGGCGTGTTGGGCGAGAGAGAGAGAGAGAGAGAGAAAAAAGAAGCGAGAGCGAAACCCTACACGGTGGGTACTGGGGACGCCCCGAGGGCAGGCCGGGAGGTGCCTTAAGAAAATATGTATTTTAAGACCCCATCGATTCCAGGGCGCTCCGGCAAAGTTCGGATGCCGCTTCCATGGGCCACTGCCGCCCCAACACGACCACGGACCCACCAGTGGGTAATGTTTATGTACGGTTATTTATATGGGTGTTTGTGGATTTGTAGATAAACAGAGAACGGAGTGAGCGGCGTGTGCGAGGCGAACGGTGCAGCGCGAGCGAGAGGAGGACCGGCCGGTTCGGCAAGTGCCAACCGGAGTGTTTGTTTATCTTTCGTCAGAAAATGGATTAGATAGTTAGACAAATTTGCTTGCGCTTTGCTTTCGTAGCCGGCAGTCCATTCGCGAGGCCGTGCCCTGACTTCGGCCGTGCCTAAATAATTGAGTGGCGCAAGCGTGAAAAGGAAGCGTGTGGCGTTTGGTTTCGAGCGTACGGAGGCTATAATTCGCCATCAAGGTGTATCTACCGCCACCCGGTGACCTTTGGGACCGGAATTGCCAAAACGGAGCGTGCGGGTAAAGTGTGCATGTGTGTGTGTATTTATCGACCGCGCACGTATGGGTAAATGAAAGGGGTAAAATAAGGTTGCTTAGGGTTTGCTTGGGACCTTTGGGCGGCTTATTTGATTGGCTAAGTAACTTGGTTTGAATATGTCGAACATCATGTACCCGTATGTCTAGGAAATGGGCTAACCAAGGACAAATGTTGCCAATTAAAATAAAACCTGTTTCGACGAATTAAGGAGTCTGAAGAGTTTTTGTATACTAAGAAAACAAGTTGTTTTTATGTATGTGATTTAACGTTTGCTAGCTTCTAGATTTATTTTAATATCTACACAATACAAATATAGTCAAACAATGCTGACAAATTTGAAGACAAACATAGTGCTTGAAGAAAAAAATCTATGAAAAAAGCTTGTTTGAAGCGACCTTTTTCACATTATAAACGCGAGTAAGTTATTCTGATTTTTCCTGTTTTTTATATGTTTTCACTGTGCTTATCAAAATACCGACATAAAAATGGTGGTGTATGTTAAGACAATCTCAATTTTAAATTTAACAACATCTGATGTTTAATATGGTATGCAAACCCGAATTTGACATTTTGAATCAATAATTCTATAACCTGGTCTGTCCTGTGCAAACCATTGTGCATCATGTCCAGGAATATAAGAAGCAGTGATAATGATAGTCTATTTGACCTAGACACGATATAAATCCTGTTGCGATAGCAACGGAAGGTTTGAAGCGATTATAAAAAAATGTAACTTTTCGTATGGGATCGTCATAGCTGGCCTTAGTTAGGATCTTAGAACAGCTCGATGCACGAAACGGTCGAAAAGTATAAGTAATACAACAAAAAAAAACTACTCTCAGGAGGTATATGACGCGACCGGTGAGATCGACAACCAATCAAAAACAAACCAAACCGTTAGAATCGCACACACATGGCGTGTGACAAGGAGATAGGCATGCGTTTGGCGCAGTTGCATTGCAGCGTAACCCTAGTAAGCGCTAGTATAGGAGCAAGCAATAGTTTATTGTGTTAGGTCCCATGCGTGGGGACCGTGAGAAAAACAAACATCAAAACGCGGACTCTGCAACATATGTAAAACTCGTGTACTGATTCTAACACACTATTTCTGCCATCCAGCGATCAAATTTTGCTAAATAAAGCTAGTATTAATGTTGAACTGAAAATGAAAACGTCTTGCCTTTTTTAGGCTTGTTTTTAGCCCTCTCGTCTCAGTTGCTTGGTTGATGCCCATCCGGGTCTTCTACCCTCAACCAAAACGTTTCCTACGTCAAGGTATAGCTCCTTACAAGCCGCAATCGTGTATTGGGACAGTTAAATCGGTACACCGATTTCGATCAATCGAGCGCTTGTAGTAATGTGGAGGGGAAGGAATAATAACGATAATTTTACACATTGAACTGTGTTTATTGTGTGATTTTTCTCCCTTTTTCTGCTGTCTCTATACACAGATGCAACCGGATGCACCGAGGGAGTTGAGCTGGGGGGATTAAATACGCCATAAATGGTGATCCCAACGTCCAACGTATTTGCATCTATCGAGGGTGAATGCACATTGGCATTTTAATTATTGCAGTCAATTGACAGCATTTTTTTTTGTTCAAGGTGAGGCTGACGTTTGTGCCTGTAGAACATACAAATGTATCACGAGTATTTACCTTAGCAATATCCTTTGGTTGTCGGTAGCTGTTCTTAAAATGATAAGCAAATAAAATTAAATTCAAGTTAATATTGTTTAATCTGTAAACTATAGTTTTTCATATCCTCGTTCAAAATGATTTTAAGGAGCAAATACTTGTACTAAATATGATTTATCGAATGTTGGCAAGATAGTCCTATATAAGGAAGTGCAATGAATAAAAACATGTCAAATATTGCTTAAAGAATCATGTTTCAATTTGTTCATCAATTTGTTATGCTCTCGACGTTTTTATCAAGTATCCTGCATTAAATTTCAAACCAACTTTTCAACCAACTGTCGAATCTACTTGCAATATGGCTCGCTTATATTGGTTTGGTAATGGTGGAATAGAGTCGCTAGAGCTTTATTTAATATGTGGGTTCACACGAGTCGAACTATGCTCGAATTTGTACGATCTGCGAACCTTTTTGTCAATGTATTAGTGAGTCGACCAAAGTTCGCCGAGGAGAGCACTAACTTTTGCTGCGAACAAGTGCCGTGTATGTTGTTTACAATTTGAGGTTCACATCTTAATTCTTTCGATCGGACTGTCTTTTCTTAACACTTTTGTTTAGACGATGAGGACGAATGCCTGAGCTAAGCACGATTATAAAAAAATGTAACTTTTCGTATGGGATCGTCATAGCTGGCCTTAGTTAGGATCTTAGAACAGCTCGATGCACGAAACGGTCGAAAAGTATAAGTAATACAACAAAAAAAAACTACTCTCAGGAGGTATATGACGCGACCGGTGAGATCGACAACCAATCAAAAACAAACCAAACCGTTAGAATCGCACACACATGGCGTGTGACAAGGAGATAGGCATGCGTTTGGCGCAGTTGCATTGCAGCGTAACCCTAGTAAGCGCTAGTATAGGAGCAAGCAATAGTTTATTGTGTTAGGTCCCATGCGTGGGGACCGTGAGAAAAACAAACATCAAAACGCGGACTCTGCAACATATGTAAAACTCGTGTACTGATTCTAACACACTATTTCTGCCATCCAGCGATCAAATTTTGCTAAATAAAGCTAGTATTAATGTTGAACTGAAAATGAAAACGTCTTGCCTTTTTTAGGCTTGTTTTTAGCCCTCTCGTCTCAGTTGCTTGGTTGATGCCCATCCGGGTCTTCTACCCTCAACCAAAACGTTTCCTACGTCAAGGTATAGCTCCTTACAAGCCGAGAAAAAATAGCGGAAATGTAATGGTTCTTTTGATCAAGCAAACACTTTTGGGCAGAACCCCAACTAATTTGAAACCTTCGCGTGGCCTGACCCCACAGACGTCCTTTTATAATGAAGACGCCCTGTTAGAAAGTTGAAGATAATACACTCTTCATAATCATTTACTATTATATGTTTAAACCATTTAGTATTGTTAAATGCCATATCTAACCTTCAGTGTTATCGTATTCAAAAATTGCATTACACAATTTGGTTATATTTATAGAAAATTGCAAAAAGATTTTAAACTCCAGCGTCCAGGAAATATGTTTTTCAAACACATCAAACAGACCAAGCCAATTATATAGTATTCTAAAATGGTGCGTTCTTTTATTATTAAAACCCAAACATCATTTCTCCAAACTTTTCTCATATGATAAAATTCGATTCCACGTTAAATCAAACCCTATTTGATCGAACAAATGTCGAATGATCATTTACCGCAGGTGTAACGAACCATCACTTTGATTTCTTTGTGCCGTGAACTGCTCTTTACAGCCTATTCGATCGAAACGACTGTCAACAATCGGCATAACGCTCCAATTGATGCACGATGATTCTCCCAGTGCGTTTGAAAACTCACCCGAACTCTCTTCTCGCGCACACCGACACGATACATACGAATGCTCCCTCTACCTCTCCCTGCGGGATTGAGTTATTTCCTCCCATTCCGCGCACTTTGTTCACAATCGATTTTACACACTTCAAGCCGACGTTTGCTTCGGCACTTCCAGTTCCGAAGTGTCGGCATTTTCTGCCGACACTAATGAAGTGTGTCAATGGGCAGGCCCTTCAACCGGAGGCGCACAACAGAAGTAAATGGGGTAACAACAAACGAAGCTCCACAGACGCACTCACACACACACAATGCCCGTATTTGTGTAAGCGAAAGGTGAATATTATGTAACGATTGAAGCTGAACCAGCCGAAGAAAATCGGAAGCAATATGTGAACGGTGCAGACACGAGACACGATAACTTTCCATGGCTTGAGGGTGGCGAAAAAGAAATGAGTAATCCGCTTGCACATGGAAACGGTTAGAATAAGCGGATGAAATTAGGTGAAGCACCAGGCGTCTCCATTTCCGAAGCATTCGCTTTCCCAGTTCGGTGCTGCCGGCTAGGCCTCTAGGCTTGATGAGATTTGGTTGCGTAAGTTAGCAGTGATTAATGGAGTTACGTTCAATATGCGTTCATTATTCATCCGCCCCGATGAAAGGTTTGACGTATTGGCGAACTGATTGCGTTGTGAAGTAGAAGCGGAGAGCCGGAGGTTTTGTAACTCATTTGCTGCTGAAAAGTTGTCGAACATTATGTCTACGATATCGTTTTTCATTATTGATGTCGCTCGCTGGCATGATTGTAAAGTTCGACCAGGCATCATAAATTTGTAGCGTGTGTTGTGTTGTTGTAGTCATGAACAAATTCATAAAGCAGAAAAGATCATAAGGCCACAATGAAAAGCACAACTTATAAGATAAATGAAAGTATGATTTCAAATTCTGGTGCAACAAGTGAAATCAATCGTTCCCTGATCTACTTCTTTCTCTTCTTACGAGTCGAACTTTTGATGACGAAACTCACGCACACTATTACAAAAACATGCCAGAAAAAATCGCGAGCCTTTGCTGCGTTCAAACGATACGAACTTTTGATATGATGTTTTGACAGTCGATAACAACAAAACAAAAACAGCTCAGAGAAGAAGAGAAAGAAGTAGATCAGAGAATTGATTTCACTTTTTGCACCAGCATTTGAAATCATACTTACACTTCTCCTATAAGTTGTGTTCTTCATTGTGGCCTTATGATCTTTTCTGCTTTATGAATTTGTTCATGACTACAACAACACAACACACGCTACAAATTTATGATGCATTAAACCTGGGAGCTTAGCTCAGGCATTCGTCCTCATCGTTTAAACAAAAGTGTTAAGTAAACAGACAGTTCGATGGAAAGAATGAAGATGTGAACCTCAAATTGTAAACAACATACACGGCACTTGTCAAAAAGTTCGCAACAAAAGTTAGTGCTATCCACCAAAACTTGGTAACCTTTTCTGCTCTAAATAGACTCGGCGAACTTTGGTCAACTCACTAATACATTGACAAAAAGGTTCGCAGATCGTACAAATTCGAGCATAGTTCGACTAGTGTGAACTCACATATTAAATAAAGCTCTAGCGACTCTATTCCACCATTACCAAACCAATATAAGCGAGCCATATTGCAAGTAGATTCGGCAGAAGTTGGTTTGAAATTTAATGCAGGAGACTTGATAAAAACGTCGAGAGCATAACAAATTAAGAAACATGATTCTTTAAGCAATATTTGACATGTTTTTATTCATTGCACTTCCTTATATAGGACTATCTTGCAAACATTCGATAGATCATATTTAGTACAAGTATTTGCTCCTTAAATTCGTTTTGAACGGGGATATGAAAAACTATTTTTTACAGATTAAAAAATATTAACTTGAATTGAATTTTATTTGTTTATCATTTTTAGAACAGCTACCGATAACCAAAGGATATTGCTAAGGTAAATACTCGTGATATATTTGTATGTTCTACAGGCACAAACGTCAGCCTCACCTTGAACAAAAAAAAAATGCTGTCAATTGACTGCAATAATTAAAATGCCAATATGCATTCACCCTCGATAGATGCAAATACGTTGGACGTTGGGATCACCATTTATGGCGTATTTAATCCCCCCAGCTCAACTCCCTCGGTGCATCCGGTTGCATCTGTGTATAGAGACAGCAGCAAAAGGGAGAAAAATCACACAATAAACACAGTTCAATGTGTAAAATTATCGTTATTATTCCTCCCCCTCCACATCACTACAAGCGCCCGATTGATCGAAATCGGTGTACCGATTTAACTGTCCCAATACTCGATTGTTCGTCCGGATGTCAGCGGACAGCGCTTGCAGCTCGCGGACTCCTGTTTGAACCCGGCATCAACAGCGATTCGATTAGCATTCGCTGCACGCCCCCCGATTGATGTCACAAATTAATCAACGACCGCAAAAAAGGGCTAACCCAATCAGCAGACCGCCCGGAAATCGGATCGATCTCTGCTGTGTTCTTTTTTTGTCTTTGGTTTCGAAGCAAAAACATTTTTGCATACCAAATGCAATTACCCACCGACCGTCCGATGGTTGATTGCATTTTCGAGGACCCCGCTACGAGTAGGACCACAGAGAGAGAGAGAGAAAGAGAGAAAAAAAAAACAATTCACAACTTACTGCTGCTCGCCGCTGGGTCCGCACCGTCCAGGATGGTTTTGATGCGCTTGAAGAACTTCCGGTACACCGATTTGCCTTCGCCCTTCTGGTCGTCCCTGCTCTTGTGGCCCGAGCCCTTCTTGCCGTCGGCGGTGGAGGGCTTTTTTCGGCTGACCAGGTTGCCACGGGTCGACTCACGTAG
>KZ070967.1:294040-336821 GCA_002091845.1 Anopheles cracens | reverse complement strand
CCAACGAGCTCGCATCATCTACAAATCGCACAGCTTACTTCTAGTTATCGAACATGACTACTTGCAGCCAAGGTTATAACTCCCGGCAGGTTCATCTATTTTTCTATAACAGCCGGAAACGACTCATATCGGTTGCTGAGAAAATGTTCTGAACTTCTGCATTTTGTACAACTTTCTGGACACATCGTAGCTCAAGTAACAAACAAAATGGAATAATTTTAACGGAGTTGGAGCAGCTGGGCGGTGTAGCGGTAGAGGTGTTAGTCTTCACACGGGTAGATCGACACCACAAACTCATCTGAATCGTCTTCCCTTAGCTCACTCCTTGCTCATTAGCCGGGCTATTATACTATAAATTACTCCGGTATTCGATTCGACGACAGGCGTGTCCACGTAGATCGTTAAACCAAAGGAGAACAATGAGAAGAAGATGCTTTCAAATTGGGAGTCTGATCTCAATTTAGCGAGAAGCAGTAAGATGCTTAGTAGTACTCGCCGTCTAACTTCACAGCTGAGAACTGAGAAACCATAGCCCATCTGGTTGATTTCATGGTACACAAGGCAAGCCTATCTAGCTACGGGCAAAACAAGCCCAAAAAGCCATAAATTGCAGAAGAACCAGTAATTGCGACGGAGAGCATAATATGATCTGAAATTGGATTGTTTTTATTTTAATAAGTTCCGAAACCGTCACTGATCAAACCTGATCAAAGACCAAAGGACTAATGATGCTAGCAGGCATAATGGTAACGAGCAGGTAGTCAAGAATTAATTTTATGACATTCATTATCTTTAATTACTTTGGCTACGTCGATAAAAAGGGATCTTATTGAAACAATTTGCATGGCATTTTCAGACCCTTTACAATTTTCGAAATGCCTCGCATCCCGGCCCGCAACAAACTTGAGCCATTTTATTAGCATAAAGCCGTCGAAATTGCTCCAACCGTAAAGCACTAATGTGAAAGTGTGAATATGTGTAAGCTCCCACCCGGCCCATGGGAGCCAAACGGTTGTAAAAACGACGATCCCAGAGGTGCTTCAAAGTGGAAGCGCACCGGTACCGGTAATAGCGCCGTTAATTGCTCGGCAGGAAAATAGAACGAACGCACACTACTACGCTGAGAAGCAAGGACGTCCCTGGTCGGTAGTTGTTGGCGCGGACGGAGAGAGAGAGAGAAAGAGTTACGAGCGGAGAAATAATGAAAATCTCGCCAAACAAAGCAACCATTAACGCACTCCAATGACATGGAAGGCGAAACTCAAGCGCAACTCAAGCGCAACTCAATGTAAACAAACGGTTTGAGTTAGTTTGTCTACAAATATAGATGCTTGTAGAAAGGATATCGTATTTTAATCATTGTCGCGTGTTTATTTGGTGAATTAAGCGATAAAAGTGCAAAAAAATGAGAAAATATAGTTTGTTCCATCTCAAGCGCAACTACCTTTACAAATTGTCGTGTTCAAACGAAGCGCAGCGAATTTGATAGTTGCGCTTGGAGTTGCGCTGGGAGTTGCGCTTCGTGTAGACCAGCTTTTACTGGTTCCTGGATGGTGATCTAGTACTCAAGTCGAATCTGTACACCCCCGTACTCAGAGCTGAGTGGTGTATTAATCAAGAAACGTTAGAATACATGAAATTCATAAAATCCACCATAATCTACAAAAGTTGTTCTGCAAAATCTACAAACAATAAAAAACTACTTGCTGTCCAAACTGTAGTGAAGCATATAAACAAACTACGCTATTTACTCTATGCGATAATGAGAAAACCTGGTCCAACCTGGACTTAGGAATCGGAATGATCCAGATGCGACATAGAATCGATGTTAAACAACACAAATATGAAAGCAATGGATATTCATCTGGATTCAGTTTCAGTTGTTGACAGAATCGGACTTCAAACCAGTTCCAAACTATGGAAAATCCAGATCTTGAACTCAATCATGGACCAGATTCTGGAGGGATCCTAATCCTATGGGATTTTGAATCAGGATTTTAAAGATCCCAGAATGCGATCCGAATCTAAATTCCAAAAACTAACTCAACTTCCTTCAGAACCTAGATCCTTTATTGTATGAAACGTTGAAAACTAACTCAACTTCCTTCAGAACCTGGCTCCTTTTTTGCATGAACCGTTGTCAAACTGTTTTTTTCAGTAGTAAAAACAGGTTAGTCTATTAAATATTTTACTATTTTATCTGTTTACCAAGGTCTAGTGGTTGTGTGGATTGTAAAATGAGTAATTTACCTAGTATATTTAATTAAACCACAATTCTCTCATATATTTCAATATTAATTATTCATAAAAACATAAATTTAGGAATTATAACACCTTATGTTTTTCGCTTTTTCAGTTTTTTTGTCTATTAAATATTTTACTATTTTATCTGTTTACCAAGGTCTAGTGGTTGTGTGGATTGTAAAATGAGTAATTTACCTAGTATATTTAATTAAACCACAATTCTCTCATATATTTCAATATTAATTATTCATAAAAACATAAATTTAGGAATTATAACACCTTATGTTTTTCGCTTTTTCAGTTTTTTTTTATGTTTATGATTGTTATACACTATAGTGTAATCTAAAACTTTTTCTGATTTTGATTTGGATGCCTTGGAAAGCCATACTATCAAAGATGTCGTAGAAGAAAAAAAAGACTTATCTCCGAAGCGTAATCAATTGAGCCGATCTTAGCCGAAGCTATTCTATAAAAACAAACTATGACACAAAAAGAAACACATTTCACAATCGTCCTACCCATCTCCAAACTCTTTTACGCCAAAGAAAAACGATACCTTAAAAACGGCACGCTCAGCAGCATTTTACTCCCAAAATCGTGCAACGTGCAGAGAAACTCGTATCCATTAGCCTGATGACTGCGATGGCCACCGAATGTAACGCTTTACCACGAATTATTGACCCGGGGTCCGGTGCTGTGTGTATGTGTGTGTGTGTGTGTTGGTTGCTTCACCAAAGTGCTGCTACTTCCAAATGGCGATCGTTCGAATGCTAAACGACAGTGTGTCTGGTTTTATTTCGCCCCTAGCGGGCGGAACGGACCGGTAAGTAGCAGGGCGGTGCGGGGCCCGAAGCTGTGCCAAAAAAAAATCGTATCACTATCGCGCTCGCTGTATCTTGCGGTAGGATTAATTAGATTGTCAATTGCGTCCCGGGGCCTCGCGGGAAGCTTGTTGGGAGCCGCGCGGGCGCCACTAAATAAATGTGTGAATAAATTATGCCACCAACGAAACCCGCTGTGGCGTTGCACCGGTCACGAGATCCCGGTGTTTGTGGGTGGTGTGGTTGCGTCGGGGCCAGAGAACGGGCGCGAAGCCGTTGCGAGCGGCCATTAATATTTGAGCAAAGTTGTGCGTCTTCGGGAAGTTTGTGAGGCAGCGGCGGCGGTTGATGGAGATTAGCACGGCGATGCTGGCCCGACCCAAATGGTAGCCTCGTACGCTGAAAGAGCATTTAGTTTCGCCCGCTGAAGATGTAGAGCAAAATTAATCAAGCTACCAGTATTCCCGCGGTGGTGATAATTGTTGGGAGCGTTTCTGCGCGAGCGAGCGCATGAAATCGCTTTTTGGCTTCGTTTGCTTCAAGAACAAAATTTAACGTGAGTGCTGCATGTGTAGCCGGAGAGAGCGGCACATGGACATCATCGAAGAATTTCTGGTGTAGCGCAAGAAGATAACGTTGTAATGTGTTCAATTGAGACGAAAATGAGGAGAACAGAATATGTAGGTTCTTTTAAAGCGATTTGAATATAATCAGATACAATTAGATTGGATTTTAATTCTGTAAATGTAGCTTCATAGCATTTTTTATCACAATCTGATGTTAAATCATCAACAAACAATTCAAATAAACGGTAGTAGGCAAATATATCTCATATTGAGCAGATTTCAATGAATGACGCTAAGAACACAAATAGGTAGGTTTTAAGACGTAGCTCTTATGTGGCTCTTAACGCTTCTTAAGCGCTTAACTAGCGCTTTCGGCTTCAATCCACAAACAAGCTAAAGGAGCTATCCATTAAAGCTAAGAAGCAAAGGAGCTACTTCAGCGCTTAAGCAGCTTTAAGAGTCACGTAAAAGCTGGTCTACACGAAGCGCAACTCGTCAAGCGCAACTGCTGTCAGTGTTGCCAGTTGCTTCACGTTACGTCAACATCGTTTTAGGGTTTGGAAGGCGAAACTCAAGCGCAACTCAAGCGCAACTCAATGTAAACAAACGGTTTGAGTTAGTTTGTCTACAAATAGATCAGCTACTTTTGTAGCTTTATTTAACATTTCCGGTTTCTGTCGTGTGAAGAACATTATTTTAGACGGACTTGGAATAATGATGCTGATACTCAAAACAGCAACTGAAACAAGGCCAATTTGTGTATATTAAGCGAATTATGTAGATATGATAAAATAGTCTGTTTTTTATAAAAACCAATAAGACATAATGCAATCTATAAGCTTTTTTAAGCAGCGCTGATCTTTACTAGAGATGTGCGTACTGAGTAAGAGTGAGTGAGGGAGTTGAATCTTTGTAATGGGAGAGAGTGAGTTGACTCCCAATATAGAATTTTCTTGACTCTTTAGAGAGTCGTTAAAATGAAACTCTCTCGCGAGTGAGTAACAACTGACCGTAGGGATCCGAATCCCAAGAATGAGTGGGTCATTATTGTATAAACTCACTCGCGAGTGAGTAACAACTTGCCGTAGGGATCCGAATCCCAAAAGAGTGAGTGGGAGTCGCTAAACGAGAGGTTTCTCGGCTCCCTATTCACTCGTGAGTGAGTTTGATTATAACGACTCCCTAAAGAGTTGCTAAACGAGCAGAATCCCAATGGTGAGTGAGTGAGAGTGAGTCGACTCCCTAAAAGGAGTTGTTATTCTCACCTCTAATCTTTACACAACTTACTGTCAAAGACAACGATTCGATCCCTTGTCTTTTCAATCTGGATCGCCAAGATATAGCTTCTGATCTATATGTGGTAAAGACTTTGAACCAAGAGTGAAACCCAGGATAGTTATTAAAGCTGGTCTACACGAAGCGCAACTCGTCAAGCGCAACTGCTGTCAGTGTTGCCAGTTGCTTCACGTTACGTCAACATCGTTTTAGGGTTTGGAAGGCGAAACTCAAGCGCAACTCAAGCGCAACTCAATGTAAACAAACGGTTTGAGTTAGTTTGTCTACAAATATAGATGCTTGTAGAAAGGATATCGTATTTTAATCATTGTCGCGTGTTTATTTGGTGAATTAAGCGATAAAAGTGCAAAAAAATGAGAAAATATAGTTTGTTCCATCTCAAGCGCAACTACCTTTACAAATTGTCGTGTTCAAACGAAGCGCAGCGAATTTGATAGTTGCGCTTGGAGTTGCGCTGGGAGTTGCGCTTCGTGTAGACCAGCTTTTACTGGTTCCTGGATGGTGATCTAGTACTCAAGTCGAATCTGTACACCCCCGTACTCAGAGCTGAGTGGTGTATTAATCAAGAAACGTTAGAATACATGAAATTCATAAAATCCACCATAATCTACAAAAGTTGTTCTGCAAAATCTACAAACAATAAAAAACTACTTGCTGTCCAAACTGTAGTGAAGCATATAAACAAACTACGCTATTTACTCTATGCGATAATGAGAAAACCTGGTCCAACCTGGACTTAGGAATCGGAATGATCCAGATGCGACATAGAATCGATGTTAAACAACACAAATATGAAAGCAATGGATATTCATCTGGATTCAGTTTCAGTTGTTGACAGAATCGGACTTCAAACCAGTTCCAAACTATGGAAAATCCAGATCTTGAACTCAATCATGGACCAGATTCTGGAGGGATCCTAATCCTATGGGATTTTGAATCAGGATTTTAAAGATCCCAGAATGCGATCCGAATCTAAATTCCAAAAACTAACTCAACTTCCTTCAGAACCTAGATCCTTTATTGTATGAAACGTTGAAAACTAACTCAACTTCCTTCAGAACCTAGATCCTTTATTGTATGAAACGTTGAAAACTAACTCAACTTCCTTCAGAACCTAGATCCTTTATTGTATGAAACGTTGAAAACTAACTCAACTTCCTTCAGAACCTGGCTCCTTTTTTGCATGAACCGTTGTCAAACTGTTTTTTTCAGTAGTAAAAACAGGTTAGTCTATTAAATATTTTACTATTTTATCTGTTTACCAAGGTCTAGTGGTTGTGTGGATTGTAAAATGAGTAATTTACCTAGTATATTTAATTAAACCACAATTCTCTCATATATTTCAATATTAATTATTCATAAAAACATAAATTTAGGAATTATAACACCTTATGTTTTTCGCTTTTTCAGTTTTTTTTTATGTTTATGATTGTTATACACTATAGTGTAATCTAAAACTTTTTCTGATTTTGATTTGGATGCCTTGGAAAGCCATACTATCAAAGATGTCGTAGAAGAAAAAAAAGACTTATCTCCGAAGCGTAATCAATTGAGCCGATCTTAGCCGAAGCTATTCTATAAAAACAAACTATGACACAAAAAGAAACACATTTCACAATCGTCCTACCCATCTCCAAACTCTTTTACGCCAAAGAAAAACGATACCTTAAAAACGGCACGCTCAGCAGCATTTTACTCCCAAAATCGTGCAACGTGCAGAGAAACTCGTATCCATTAGCCTGATGACTGCGATGGCCACCGAATGTAACGCTTTACCACGAATTATTGACCCGGGGTCCGGTGCTGTGTGTATGTGTGTGTGTGTGTGTTGGTTGCTTCACCAAAGTGCTGCTACTTCCAAATGGCGATCGTTCGAATGCTAAACGACAGTGTGTCTGGTTTTATTTCGCCCGCCATGCCTGGGATACACGATACACGATCGGGGGGTATTGTCATCGTCGGAGGCCAGTCCAGCGTCGGAGTCGTCCGCCCGTTGACGAGGGCGACGTGCGATGGTGCAAACGAAAACCCGACAGCGTCAAAAGAGGCAACAGAGCATAAAAGGACAACACTTCAACACGATAACGGCAGGCGGGCACGAGCGAACTATAGCGAGCGATTGTGCGGTGTACGGTTTCAGGTTGGACGAGGGCCGGTTTCTTTAAACGCTGCTCGTCTCTTAAATGCATTGTCCAGTGAGTCCTCCTTGAGCCGGACACAACCAGCACCAGCCATCGTGCCGGTCGCCTCTTGAGAAGGAAAAGGTTGTTTGTTCTATTTTTATGAAGCTATACCACTTGACGAAACGAGATACGTTTTGCGTGGACAAAGATAAGAATACTAATTTCCCGCTTGATTTAGGACTTTTCTGCAGAGAGTGCTTTGTATACTTCAAACTTTTGTATTGAAGTATTTCATTCATCAGTGGGCTTGTCTTTATAACTCCAGTGTTGATCCATGCATGAGATCCCATTAGCAGCAGTTTATGTTATATCGATTGCATTTTCTTGTTCAGCTCCCAACACAAATCAGACTTATACGTCGGTCAATGTTGACTCAACTGCTCTCTGTGCTGCATCGGTTGCGCAGTGGCGCTCGACTGCATCGAGTACTGGCAGCACTTTCACAATAAGCTTATCATCCATATCACTACTTCATGTTCGAACCCCCAGAGCGTCCGTGCGTTTCTTGCATCAGGACCACTCTAATGAGACTTAGCAGCAGCTTTTCAGCTCATCGGGACATTTGTGCACGTTCGTTTGTGTACGTAAGGCTCGAGTTTTTTTTTTTCGTCCACTCACTGTCATCCTTTCCCATCGGGCACAGCTAAAGATTGCTGTGTAATCCTCCACAGTGTCCAGTGTGAGGTGTAGATAAAGCCTCCAGTGTGTGTGTGTGAAGAACATATCTTCCCCGTCCCCAGAGACGACGCGTCATTCGTTAATGTCGGGCGCTGAAAGGTTTCGGTTTCGGCTCCGATGGAATGTCCACCACTGGACTCCAGGGGACCAGTTGCCGGTCGCGCGACGAGAGTGTTGTTCCAGCTTCCATTATTCGCCCAAATGGTTTGTGCGCTGGGCTGGGCCCCCTAGCACGATATGACACCCGATCCATTAGCTGCGATGGCAGGCCGCTATTGGCGAAGGCGGTTATGGACAAATATCAATTCATCACCGCCCGGCACTGGTGGGACCTAAATCACGTCGAATCAGCCCGACTGGGGCTGGCTCCGGTTCGATAAGGACTGAGATTACGGTAATGGAGTGGGAAATAATGGAAAGTGGACGGAGCGAAAGGTCATCGATATTGGCAATTCATCTATTTTAATAACATCATCGTAGAGTTCCGGGCGCGGTGTAAACTTACTTTGGAAGAATTTAACATTTCCACCCGTTACGCTGGCAGTTTGGAGTGGGTCGATTTTTAACATCCTAATGACTTAATAGCGAGGTTCAAGACTTGCAGAACGGGACCCTCAATTGATTGGCGAGATTGATAAACAATGTGCGAGATTGATAAACTGAAGTAGTCAGACTTACATCTGAATATCCGAAGCACAAAAGGCTTAAATAATCTGATATTTATTTGACAAAAGTCAATAATTCAACAACTTCTTCAATACTGCTCATCTGCTTCTTGATTTGATATTGGTGGACTAAGTGCAATAACACTATTGAATAAAAAGTATATGTTCTAGGATGATGTAGATTACGAAGTTTCAAAGATACGAAGATACGTAATTTTCAGTATTTAATTAGAAGTATAAGTGCTAACAAACAAACAAACATAGCAAATAAAGTTATCGGTTTTAATGATTCGTTCGTCAATATAACCAACATTAAATGTCTATAGTTTTCCAGTTCATTTATTTTATATTTTACTAAAGCAAACTTTGAAAGCTATCAAATCAGATCAATAACGCACAGATGTTGAAATCAGATGTACGTCTAAAAATCAAGAGCTTTTAATTTAATTACTATTTAATATATTTTTTTCAACACAGCAGAAACCCCTTATTGGGAAATGGTATCAATTTTTAGTAACATTTTCATAAAAAACATTTCAGAATACCTTCGACAAAGTCTTAAAGATTTAGAAACAATTGTAGGTTATGTAGACTTGAAAACAAAAAAATAACGAATTATTCAAGGAATCGTAAATAATTTGAGCTTTGTGAACCTTCTTTGTCAATTAGTTGTTAGATGCAGATCATGATATGAAAAAGGAAAACATTGTATTGAGTTTAGTATATTCGTTAAAAGAGAGCTTTTACGTTCGAAGAATCATGATAGACGCTTGGGTCAGGTTGTTAATATTTTTTATTCCAAATTTTCAGGGATATGATTGGCCTTTTTGGGGATATGATACATTTTGAGATATTTTTTTCTCAATTTCATTCGGAAACCCATTTCAAAACTAACACTCCCCCCGAGCCCGTTTCCCCCTGGCTCGTGATTGATTGCCGCTGTACCGCGTCCCAGCACCGACCGATAAGCGAAGGACATCTCCGTCCCGACATTCGTGTCGTTTTTTGCGGGGTCGAGGAAAGGGTAAGTTATGATGTCAGCTCATTGTTGCACTCGAACAATGGCCGCGCCGTGGCAGAAGCCACCTTCAACCCCGACGGTGATCACGTGCCCCATGGATAGGATAATCTGTGTACAATGTAGAGCGTGTCCTGCTCTCTCTGGCTCTCTCTGGCTCTATCGCACCCGTTCGTCGGCTTATCTCTGCGCTACGCGTTCTTATCGCTCCGCACGGGCTATGCTCTTGCTGCCGGAACGCTCTCGATGCTCAATCAAGCTAATGGCTTCTTCGATGGAGGATTGCGTACAAGATAAATTAATTTACTTCGCTTAGCCAGAGATACGAGCATTACACTGGCATTAGAGTGGACCGATAGGTTGTGCCGGGGCATGCTGTAATTACAAACTCAATTATACGGCCGGACACGGGCAGCACACAGTGCACCGGGCGAAATGCAACCCGGTACGGGCACCAGCTGGTCGAGCATTACGAGATGGACGATAATCTGCCACGGTTCATAGCTCCGGTCAGATTTTAATACCGTAATGTAATGATTTTTATTTGATTTACTAGCGTTTTTAGCGATTTTACGGAATGAGTTACGACGATAGCTTCGTTATATGTCTTGAATAAATTAAAGGATATGTAAACATTCACTAATTTCTATATGTTTTCGTCAACTGTGATCAAGAGCGTTCACGTGAGTATGAATCCGATTGAATGTTTGAGAAGTGGGGAAACTTCTGTATTAAAATGCAGCCCATCTGTAAGATGTAATATTATACTTTCTGTTCAAGTTTTGTGTAACAAAGTTAGGTTAAACGAACAATGACGGATGGTTAAGCAGCTGAATAAAATGCATATAAAATGTTCAACAAGTTTTGGGTACAAAGATTTTTTTCATTTATTTTATTTATTTATTTTATTTATTTTATTTATTCATTTATATGTTAATTTTTTCTATGATTTTTGTATTATGATTAATGGATAATAGCCTGATTGTCGTGAAACAAATACTTAAAATCGAATAGAAAGCTTTTTAGAAAGCAAATCAACTTACTTTACAAATCAAATGATTAAAAACTCAAGAAAAAGCTGAAAACGTATTCCACGGAAGCGAATAGTAGCCATAGATGAAATGTATAGCTGCCAACAGGATTGGGTGGTGCCATCTGATGGGCGGTAACGAAACCAAACATAACATTTATCCCCCACGATTTCGATACTTTTCTTAAGACCGTTTTTAATATTTCACTTCTTATATGAACATTTTTTAAAACATTTAAGTCCGATCCTTTTATTTGGGATATTTGCTATAAAATTCAAAAAGGTTTCTTATTCTATGCAACCAAATTTTGAAGATATTATTGAATAAAGAGTTAATATATTAGTATTAATAATAAGAGTTGAATAAAGAGTTGACGACAACATTAATTAATGAAAATTGATACCATAATACTAATCTAATGATGACTTATTTAAGTAACTTGAAGAGCTAGAAGATTTCTTCAAGTACCTTTTTGAACACTGCTCCGGAAAATATGTATAAGATATAACATTTAACCAATACTCTAAAACATGAACGCTTCTTAGAAAAATAATACTACTCTTGATAAATTTACTTATTTTTCACAGCTTCATAATAATAAGCAACAAACCAAGATTCGCCATCAACACGGGAGACGCTTTTTCTCGCTCGCTGTTCAACTGTAAGCGAAAAAAACACACACACTAAAAGGCTTAATAATTCATCCTTCTTAAGACCTTCCGCTGCCTCAGCCAAGGTCAAAATTATACAGCAGATTAAATAATTTGTGCCGCCCTTACGAACGGGAGTGGTCGTAATTTAAAATTCTCTTAAAAGCTGCTGCCCTCCCTTAAAGCTCTGCCTGCCGGATCTTTGAAAGAGGTGCTCGTAAAGGTTTCTCGCCCCTCGACCATGTGCAGAGTGCAGGGGATATTTCAACACGGCAGCGGCAGCGAGCTACTTTTCGGGCAGGACGAATAAAGGGGTAAAAGCTGAAAGATCAACGGAGGCCGTACGGATTCTTCTGCTTCACCGGCACTCGGCAGCAATTGGACCGGATTTTCCCGACCGAGCGTGAAGCTCTCCGGACACCGTCCACAATGGACGATTTGGGGAGGTGGGCGGGCTTTCCCTCGGCTGCCCACTTTTCGTCGAGCACACAGATCGAGATAGTGTCGGTGCAGTTTCGCCCATGAGTTATGGGACCCGAAGTCTTTTCCAGCTAATTCACTTGCTGGCATCGGGACAGATAAGCTCTTCGCGGAGCCTGACCCCGGAAGATACGCTTCTGGGTTATCCACACAAAACCAGCCGAACATACGAGTGCCGGTTAGCTTAAATCTCGACTTAATCGCATTCTAGTCGCAGCTATACGGGGGCCTCAAACGCATGTGCCATATTTTATCTAAATCTATTCGTGCAGCACAAACAGGGTTTATAAGGTTCATCCCCTAATCTTTATCGCTTCGATGCATTGGATTTAAGAACATTTTTCGTGTCTGTTTTCACACCAGTAACTTTAAAGCATCATAACAAACCGTAACCAACACACCCCTAAAACAACATCACCGAGGATGACACTTTTTGGCATCCAATTGGGCACAATGGCGGTTGGACCGCTCCGTTGGGAAGCTTTTCAATATGGCTGCGGCATGACACATGATTTTTATGTGCATTGCAATTTGGTTAGAACGCTTTCAAGCTCGCTGCGGTTTGGACAACACACCACGTGCATGAGTCCTCCCCGTAGCAATGGCCAATCCGAACCGCAACGAACCGCACAAACGACCAGCATTCAGCGGGCACAAGTGCACCCAGCGGCACATACATTATAAACCGAATCATTGCTGATAAATGTGCCGGAATGTGCAATTTATGGGACAGATGAGACAGGCTGTGAATATTTGAAAACGCATTCGTTTGGATAAATCGTGTTTCGGGCTGTTTGTTTCATATTTTGTTCTCAATTTTTATATGAAACCAGAAGCTAGCAGACACTTCCACGTCCAAAGGGTAGATTTGCGTGTTTTTTTCTTATTTTTTAAAGTGTTTTATATAAAAAATAGTCCAAAAATAGTTCAATATAACTTACAATCTGAAACAGAACTTAACGAACTTCTGTTTTAAGGAGGCAAAGTAAAATTGGCAGAGATAAATGAAAACGATGTTCTAATACGTTGTAGTTAGTAAAAAAATAAAAAAACACATAATGTGATGATTTTTTTTCATAATTTTACAATCAGAGTTTCTATTTTTTCGCCATGATCAAAATCGCTCCATATAACTTACGAAAATTGGTTTTTGTTTTCGAGACAAATAATGTTTTCCAAAATCAGGTTGTTTTGAGCAACGTTAGTTTGTTACGGACTGTATGAGGCTACATTTTTCATATATTATTGCGTATTTTTTCGCTCACATAGGGGCGCACTGTTGTTTCGAAAGTGAAAACCAAAGCGAGGGGCGCAAAACTAAAAACCAAATACGAATTTTATCATCACATAGGGGCGCACTGTTGTTTCGAAAGTGAAAACCAAAGCGAGGGGCGCAAAACTAAAAACCAAATACGAATTTTATCATGATTAAACATTTTATAAACCTTGTTCCAAACACGCAAGTTTATTAAAAGTATCTAACATCTTTTTATTTCAGTTTTAATATAAAGGATTTGTTCGAAACTTTTCCGTTAGCGTTTCATTATAGACCCTATAGTATTTAACATAAATTAATGTTGAATACCTTTACCAAGATGTCGCTTATACAACAGATTTATGTTCAGAATCCTAACCACTAGTAGAAACAAATTTTACGACAGTTTAATACTTTTTCAGTAGAACTAATGCAACCAACAGATAACAACCATAAGACATCAATAATTGAAAAGAAATGTATCTGCCTCTTTATTAGTTTTTGTTTTCTATGTTTAAAACAGGTTACTATGTTGAAAATTATCATTTTTGCTACTATTATTATAGCCCAGTTTCAGAGCTACTTTTGATTATTATGTAGTTGTGGTTACAACTAACAGTGTATCTAGTTATATAAAACATTGTTTGCAACTGATCAAATCCGAACGAAACAATAAAACGTAATTATGCAGTGTTTTCTTGTCCGTAAACTCTTTTCACCCTTTCAGCAAATCCGACTAACTTGATTTGTTTCGTGTTGGGGTTCTTTTTACCCGCTTTTCTTCTGACCCTTTCAACAGCCCATCGTAAACTTCAATCATCAACAGACAAATGCGTCGTTACAAATAGTTGCTGCGGAAGTCGTTCTCCTGCCACCGTCGCACCAAACACACTCCACACTTGGCCGTTTGTTTTTTTTTTACAAATAAATTTTCAACTCTCTAAAGCTAGCCCGAAGGGTTCGTCGAGATAGGTGTGAAAGTAGTTGTGTGAAACTTTTCCCCTCCGAAAAACAATGATGGAATGTCGGAAGGAAACCCTTTCACTTGCCTTTTTCCGTCGCGTCCTGCTGCTAAACCGGAAACGCAATGCAAAGGACTCCCTTTCGGGTCGGAGGATAAACTCGATCCGAAAGTTTCACGACGTGAAGCGTATGCAGACGGGAGGGAGTCATGCAGCTACTATTTAGCGGCGTCGCTCTGTGTATGTGTGTGTGGTGCAAAGTTTTCCATCGGGAAAGCAGTGAACAGCCCCGAAAGTCGTATGGCGTGTCGTGCCCGCTGAGGACGTTCGACTTGCCGCTAGAAGCACATGCACGCTACCGGGCTGCCAACCGACGACGACGACGACGACGATCGTTTGGAGTGAATTATTTTCCTCAACTTATGGGCTACCACCGAAATAGGTTCGCCTATCGGTGCGACCGAGAATCTATGCGCTAGACAATGGCGACAGCAACAATGGATCCGTGTGACCGGCAGGAACTTTGGCCGTTGGCCGATTGTTGCTCGCAGCGGAAGCTCGTACCATATTTTAGCCTCATTTCGAACAGCTCAATTTCTGACGGCCATTATCCGGCTGGTAATCTAAGTTTTGGAAGCACCGAGAGACAACCCGTTACAGCGCGTCATGCGGCCGTTTATATTAGCCCGCTTCGAATCCAGGCTCCAGGGAACGTCAACAGTGTTCAATAGAGAGTTTTTTTTACTTATTTAACGAAACCTTTTTTTACACTTCGCTCATCATGCGTAGTTAAATAAATTGTATTAATTATTAAGTGAAACGCGAGACGCATGAAATATGAAATTTATATTAGTTCTTAGGTTTTTTTTTCTTAGGAAATAACTTATTTCTTGAAATATATTTTTTATCTATTAAATAATACTACATAAGATTATGTCAAAAGTCGTAACCCCTCGCATACCTTTTATACACAACTAAATATTTTTGGTCATAGTAGCAACAGTTTAATAGTTTTAGTTAAGAGGAATTTTTGTTCATTGCAATAACATGTAGCTGACGCTATTTGTACGAATTCCCCGTAGATGCGGTTGTGAAAAAATGAGTTGTTTTTTGTCTCTAATTCCCGTGTGGCACGCTTGCATTACCATTTACTTCTTTTTTGTTTTATGCGTTGTCATAAGTATAGAATTTATTTGGGATTAATCAAAACTGTTTAACACGATCCTTTCCGTGTGGCGTATCAACTTCTACTCCGTTTGCTTCTGTCACTTCTGTCAATTCTCCTGTCAACGGCACAGGGTGATCCATTTCCTACATAAACACAAACAATTTTTTAGGGGGTATTCCGTTTTGCCCAATTTAATTAAATATGTTTAATTAAAAATGCTATCGCAACTGCCAAAGGCAGGACAAAGATCTCAAATTATGCAAAGGTTAAATAACCGAGCGCAATATAATGTTCACCACTACAATGTATTTTAACTAAGAGAATAAATAGAACATGAATAGAACATACATGAAAAAACAAGGTCTATTTCTTATACTATAACTCCCAGTTGACAGGTTTGTCTATTTCGTATAATTCAATACATAACAATGCTATAATTCGAACACTTTTTTATTCACAAATTATTCAACATCTTCTTCTTCTTCTTCTTCTTCGAAATTTAGTCTTCTTATTGCTTAGCACAACAACCCCTAGCAAAGTCTAGATTTCTAGTCTAGGCTGGATTTATACCCGTAGCTGGTTCAAAGGTCCAGTTTGAAACTATCTACACGATTGATTCATCCAGAACTCTAGCGGCATACAGATTAATATGTTTGTTTAGAAAAGCAACAATGCAAAGAATAAATAATCTTCCAGCTCCCGCGTTTGCCGACCCCTGCCTCAACCCATAAAACAACGTTCCGATCGGCGAACAAGTTGTACCCAAAAGAACGTGCTTCCGGCGTGCACCACCATCATGATCATCCGACGAAAGTGGGATTGTTTATGGCCACCTAAAGAATGGCGGTGGTACTATGTGACCCATCGAGAGACACACAGTTGAAGCAGCAAGTGCATCGGCGCCGGTGCATAAGTCAGTTGCAGTGCAAAAGTGTGCGGCATCGTTACGCTCGTTTGGCCGCCACAATGGCCTGCTCGAAGCGAAGAATGTCGAGCAAAATAACTTCCCCAATTTTCGCTCTTCAATCACACATGCACAAACGCACACTTACACGCGAGAAGCACTTGATGGAGAAAGAGTAGACGCGTGCAGCTGCAACAGCGACATGCAAGAGCGTTCTGGAATGCAGCTCATGTGCCGAACGTGCATAAAATAAACCGTTCACCAACGTTGCGCCAACGGTACGCCGCTGCCGTTTTTCGACGGTTGCATTCCGTGCCCGGCATGTTTTGTGTGATGCATGACGATGCATTTCGATGCCGAATGCAGCCCGACCATCAGCCGACCACATCAGCCCGGAAGCATTGCAGAAATTGAAATGTACTTGAGCCCGTCCCGAGCCGTGCCGGGAATTGTAACACCGGGAGCATGTTATGTCGAATGGAGGAATGAAAAAAAAAGGATGAACAAAAAACGGAAACTCCCTTTGGAGGTAAGAATATGTTGCAACCAAACAGAAAAAAAGCAAGAAAGCGCCCGATCCGTTTGATCCACCCGAAGACGCCACGGGATGGGCTCCTTGCTTCCCGATCCCTTTGGTGGCACAGCATTTTGGGCACAAAATTTATGAAAATTCGAATTCGAGCTAAATCTGGTTCCGGCTCGATGCAGTTCGACGGAATGTCGGTTGGAATGTGGGAGATGGGATTTACGGTTCGTCCGCATTCCGTGCGGTTCGGATTGGGGCTTTATAACCCACCCGCTGTGCATGCACGTATCCCTCGCTCGTGAGCTGAAAGGTGAATAAAAATTCTGCCCGAAGCCCACGAATCGTTCGCGTCATCGTACCCTGCTCTTACTCCGGGGGTTTGTTCGAGCGAACATATCGGAAAAGGAAGCTGAACTGAACCGGAGACCCTCCATCGCCGGGCGCCATTTTATTATGATTGATATGCAAAAGCCGGCCCACCCGGGACCGACCGCGGCCCGGTCCAGGTTGACAAGGAGCGTTTGCGTAACGCGGGAGAAACGGATTCTTCGCTTCGTTGCTGGGCCTTTTTTTTGTTTCGCCAGTCTTCTTGGTTTTCTTTATTTTGTCGTTGCGGTTGCGTACGGCGATTCCACCGCCGGTAAAGGTTATTGTTGCCATTTATCATTCACTTAAGTGACGCGGGAGTGGTTTTGTCGGACGGAAAGTGATCGCACCAGTGTCCACATGTCGAGCCGGAAGGAAAACGGTGAAGCGATTTTTTCTCTTTTTGGCTTTTAAAGCATTGTTCAAACAAGCGTGTAATTCTATGAGTCTACGAAGAAGTTCAAACAGCTGTGGTGCGGCCACATCGTAACCTATTGTTTATACGTGCCTGCATCTATTCAGAACTCTACCTCATCTCAATTTCAGCGTAATTATCAAGAAATAACCATTATCTAGTTAATTTTTTTAACTGCATAATACATTCAAAAATATAAATTTGAAAACTGTTTAGTATTAGAATTTTAGGTAATTAAGGAACTACAATAACTGCAAGAATTGGATAAGAATAGTTTTGGATATATAGAAAAGGAATGAACTCTCAAAATTAATGAATTCTAAATGAATATCTGTATTATAATGAATAAGGACATTAAATATGAGCAGCAAACTGAAGGCCAAACGTTAAGGTTCATAATCACGATCTCACAGCCAGTGAAAATTCCTGCAAAAACCGTGTATTCGATTATATATCGATGGTGACTTAAACCTTGAACAAACCTCGACTACAAAAACGTACAACACATATTTTGTAAGGAACATGATACTTTTTTTGGCATTTAAAAAAAACTAAAAACAGTTGAAATTTTGATATAAGCTTAACATAAAATTAACAGTATTGAAAGCAGCTAGTATTTTAGCAGAGACTGGTTCTTGCAGCTTAATGTAGTTGAATTTGGCTCTCTACGAGCGACTCAGCACCCATTTGAGATTTCTTCTGTGAAGATGATGGCAATCTTATAAAAAAACGCCGGGAAAAACGTACGATGTAAGTTATTGGTCACAAAGCAATAACATCTTTAATACTTACCCTCAAATGAACCGAATACTCCTTTGGTGCAAATCGAGGTGTCAATTGACACCTAGAAGGCTTTTTTTGTCATCTGTTGACCGATTGGGCTGAAATTTTTTTACGTCGGCGGATTTTTACTTGAGGGGGGCTAGGGAGCAATCGAGGGGGGGAGGAGAGTAGGGTCACAAACTCAACGGACTATAAAACTAGAATAGTTAGCACACAACGGGTGAAAATTTCAGCCCAATCGGTCAACAAAAATAGCCAAAACTAGCCTTCTAGGTGTCAATTGACACCTCGATTCGCACGAAGGGAGTAACAAGTTGTATCTCAGAAATTAAAGGGTTTTAAAAATTTTGAAAATCCTTTTTAAAAAACATTGCAAAAATATAAGACTTTGGGTGAAAGTCGTTTGTCAATATCTCAAACCGTTTTTGAGTGATCGAAGCTCAAAGTTGCAAAAGTGTCAATTGACACCGGATTGGTCCGTTAGTGTTAATATTAAGATACATTATTTTCGATCTGCCCGATAACAAATTCGTATTTCCAATTTCCAATTAGTTTTACATTTTTCGTAAGAAACGATGAGAATACCTTCTACCTCATTGTTTCTTATCTTGTGTTTTATAATAGTACAAAATCGCATCATCACAAGGAGAGCCAACAAGAACGCAAATAAGAACGCAACACAAAGTGCACAGTCATTCTACTGATAGGATGCGAAGCGGATGGGTGCGTGATATGGAAGGAAAAGTAATTGGTATGTTTTTTAAATCCATTACAGATAATTGGAATGTTCAAACATTGGAAAGATTTTTTTTACATTTTAATTGTGTTTGTTACATTCTATTCACAATGTATCCACAAATAAATATAACATATCCTCAATAGATTTCTACTAACGCCTTTCATATAAATGACACTTTTTTCATTACGTTAAACAAACTTCCTTTGTTTGTAACTATTTTCTAAAACCATGCATCAATCATAATTGCGAGTATCGAAAATATTTCATATTGTTTTGCGTTGTACAATCGACCCAATACAATCGGGTTTGAAAGCGTTTCCACGCGTACCAGCATGCACGTCAAAATCCCCCAGCCCAAATACGCATTAAGCAAATGAGTCCTTTCTCCGGCTCCGGTCGGTTCATTATTTTCTTCTCCATTATTTCGAAAAGAAGCTTGCTTTCCGTCCGGTCTTCTCCCACGGTACGGTCGCTCCCCCGTTCGACCCGTTCTGCTCTACCGCAAAAAAGTTCACCACACGATAATCGAGTGGCGCTCGTGTAGCGTATCGGCACGGCACGAATCAATACGGCGACGCGTGTCCCAGAACCTTCACCCAGAAGAAAGAGAGTGAGAAAAAACAACAAAATAAACGAAAGAGTTTCCCAGAATCAACGAACTCGAGCATTGCACGATGCTGAACGCAGCGTTTCTCGCACAACACCACTAAGTGTGTACTTTCTCCTGTGCCGTAGTTCGCTTCTCGTTCTTGCAGGCGCTGTGCAGGCTGCTGTCGTCCCTTTCGACTCCCGACCGGGTAGAAGGTGTTCTTGATTTGCATAGCTAATAAGGGAAATTATTTACATACACAACGTAACCGTACATTGCCGGGCACGGATGGGCGTGAGGGAGAACACGCTCGGTGGAAGGATGCTAAAACGACAATCGATTTATCCCCTTCAACCTGCAGCCATCATTTCCGACGGTCGTAGGCATACTTTTGGGGCTGCGTTGGAAAAGAAACTGCTGTGCGTTTATATTTGGAAGCGTTGTTGTTACAGCAAGGTGAAGAAACGTCGCTGATCCTGTGTGAAGGATAATATTATGCTTATGCCCTGGTAAGGTGTCGTCAACACAATTCTCAAAGCAACCGCAAAGTTAAATTGTGTATTTGTCTGTTTCAAGGCTTTTTTGTTTGAATTGTCCTTAAGGCCTTTAAACATTAGAGAACCGAACATCATTCTTCTCAGTATAAATAGAGTATGTGTAGGGTACGGCCTACTTCGGGACGCGATTGAGTAAGAGAAGGAAGGAAAGAATTCCAAAACCTGGCCGATCGACAAACCAATACACCAGGCCTTTAGAGTAGGTAGGAAAATCCAAAAGCAGGAGTAAAAAACACTAAAGAAACCTTTTCACAGGAGAACGCTAAAGAGTGCGTAGTAGAAGATACCCGGCAATGGCCGCCACTAGATTTCAGAGCTATGCGAAGTAGGGAATATATTTAATAAATAAGATAAGTTTTCCAAATCTTCTTCCTGACTCAAAGTTTGGTGTGTTTTTAGGTATCTTATATCTAACTAACATGCTGTGTTGCATAGCGTTGCATAGCAATTTACATACATACTTCAATTTTATGTAAATTGCTAAAAGGTCCCGCTAATATTCCTACATTGCCTACAAACCTAGGGACATTTCATTGTATTTGAGTATAAAGCATCAATCGAGCTATTATTTGCATGTTAACAACATTATAACATTATAATAACATTATAACATTATATTATTTATATGACTTGATCTGACCTTGTAGTGTGTATTTCATAGGTGTGAGCAATAGAAATATGACGATAAAGCACTTTGAGCGGAGTGTAAGCAGGACAGATGGACTTGCTCTTTGGTACTATTACCGGCAGTTACTTTTGACTGAACAGGCTACTTGGGAAGATAGGTTGCATGGGAAGAAAAGGTTACTTGGGAAACGGAGAGGCTAGAAGAGAAGGAGTCTTGTCAGTGCAGCGGAGAAAGCCGGATCCGTTTTAGAGCCTACTACCAGCCTACTACTAGCCTTCCAACAGCCTATCATCACCTATCACCACATATCACCACCTACCACCACCTATTGCGACTAATTTCGTGTCTAAGTGAATTTGTAAAATAAAGTAAGCTATAAAGCCACCGGCAAGGAGTTTGTGCCGTAACAAGTATCGTATCGAAAGGGGGGTCTGGCCACAGCTTCAGATAGGAATACGATTTTTGGCATATTTTTCATACATTCTGTCACATTTATTAAGTATTTCAAGCTCCCTGGTACACTGGTTTTCCGGCAACTTTAGGCATTTGAAAAATCGGGTTAAAATAAGCCTGAGAGGGTTAAAATCGGGATAAAATAAGCCTTATTTGCATCGAAAAAAAAAGATTTTTCGTAAGTGGGCGTATAGTTATGTTACAAGGAGCCATTTTGACGGTGGTAAAAAATAGTATTGATGTGTGTAAAAATGTGAAAAATTCGTCACAGACGCATCTTGTTACTATCTACAACTTAATAGAACATCATTTTCATCTATCTCTTCAAGTTTTCGTTGTATTCTCGAAAAACAGGTGGGCGTATAGTTATGCTGCGGAGTGTATTATCAACGTAGCTTAAAAAAACACAATTACATTTAAAATACAAATACTCCACCAAATACTGTGCTTAACTAATCCCTCAACGCGCCGCAAGCGAAACCGGCAATCAAAGTTGTATCACTTTAGCCGTCAAACGCTTACCGCTAACGATGATTATGGTCTTTTGAAGCATAAGGCGACGGTTACGATTTTGACGACATCGTTAGTGCAGTCAATATTAGCCTATTCCATAAACCCTGCCACCTACGAGCAGCGGGCACGGACATGCAGCCCAACGGACGGGGACAAGCGCCGGATAGTGTAGTGTGTGTGTTTTCTCGTGTCGTTCCATTATCGCATCCGATCCAGGGCAGGCAACACACCTAAATCCCAAATGCCCCAGCACGGAAACTTGTTGAGCGGGCGGCCGGGCGCCTCCATCGTCTCCATTACCTGCAACGCACGCTACCGCGGTCGCGCCGAGATTCCGGGATTCCGCCGCTTACGACGTGAAGTGTTAATGCTCCGTAGCGCTCGCTGCCGCGCTGCTGCAATCTTTCGACCCAGACGGCCAGTGTTAACTTCGCCGAGCGCTGAAGAAGAACCTTGTGGTGGCGTGATGCACGCTATCAAAATCAGTGCCCAGTGTGTGTGTTGTGTTGTGTGTGCATAAGTGTCGGCGGACTTGATCGCCTTCCCGACAGGCCCGCCAACTCAATCTGCAATCAATTGCAGGTTCGCATGCTACGTGAAAAATGCACGAAGTAAAACACGCCAGCGCTGGCGCGATTAGGAAGCAGGCGCGTAAGCGGTGCAAGAGAAAGCGCGCTATCAAAACGTTTGCTAATCGTTAACAATAAGCGCTAATGGTGGTGTGGAAGGCTGAGATGCTATTAAAACAGTTAGTGCGATTGTGCAACGATGCTGATAGTGCGATTTTTTCCCCTGTCTACAGAGCATTTTATGGTATACGTTTTTCCCTGATATACGATTGTGGCCATGGTTCGATATAGGGAAGAATATCGTTTCACCTTTCTTCGTTCTATTTCGTTCCATAAAGCTTGTGTTATTTTCAATCGAAAAGTCATTTAAATCAATACGCGCAGTAAACACACACACACTCGCGATGAGGTGCATATAACGGACGCGATTGCGACAAGGTAATGAGCTGTTACTAATTGAAAATCGAATTTTAATACCACCGGTTACACTTGTCGCACGATAAAACGCCAACCGCTGGTGGAAAGGAGATCGAAACGATAGCTGATTAAAACAAAAAAATCCACATCATTGTAGCCCTCCCGGCAGTGTATCGTAAATTCCAACAAAACGGAATCGAATCAGTGACATCAATCGCCAGCACATCGCAGTGGGGAATGTTTACGTTTCATTATCGGACGCGCGTGGGCAGCAGAAACCACATTCCACTAGTTTGCTCCATACCGAAGGTGTGTGGAGAATGTGCGGTTGGCTAGCACGAGCACGAGGGAAATGATGTTAGAGTGCATTTACCGATGGTTCGCTTTCACGAGAACTTATTGGAGAACACTAGCGTTTATCGTATTAAATGAAACATTATAAACCTGTTGCAACGCTGTTATATTTTATATATCAATTCTATACACTGTGTTTTAATTGATTCAACAGAGAATTATTAATTAATAATGTGCTAGAAATGCAATGACTGAAATGTGCTCTTAAAATAATATCGAACAACTAAACAGGTAATCTGCATTTATTCTGCTGTTCAGATATTTTCGAAAAAGCTCAAATGTTAGATATTGCAATACAGCAAACTGTGGGACATGCCATGCTAGTTTAATTCATAAGACTTGACTTTCTATTCGTTCTCTTCCTTGTTGCACTGAAAGTTGTTGAGCAATAGAAATGAAGCAGCTTTTGCAGAGTAAATTGTTTCGATCAACATCGATTGACAACGCATTTAAATTGTTAGTAACTAATCAGCAAACCGGATACACATCATGTAGTGGAGCATTTCCTTTGGCTATACTGGTAGTTGAAAGGACACTCGACGTATTATCGCACAGAAACCTTTTTTCATTTTTGTAAAAAAGTTGTACATTTCTTTATTTCATATACTTATATCCTACTTAATAACTATTAAAATTATGTGTATAATTTCAGCAGAGTTAAAGATCTGAAGTGATTTTTAACCGAGTTATTTGAAATTTTATTTTTAAAAGGTCAAAAGAACGATTGGGTTGAGTGATTTGCGGTTGGAGACACACATACAGAAAAAAACATGAATATTTGAGCGTACCAGAACTAGATTGATATAAACAATTACAAGAAAGACAATGCGTGAAACTAACCACTTCTGCTCGTCCTAAGAAAACACTAAGGCTAACAAGAAAAATGCAATAAAGATAATGCCGTAACACCACGCAGACACCAAACACGTAAACGCCAAACTTGATATTTTGTTTGGCAATACACATATTAGACCAAATACCAAACCTTAGCGTGTCCATCTCCATACTCAATGAACCGTCCTCAGACGTAACAAGGTCAACGTATCAAATAAATCTCTCTCATGGTCTGTATCCTCTTCAATAATAGAAATGCCTCAATTATCTTCTGATTATCATTTTGCATTTGAATCCATAATAGCTAGGACTGTGAGGTGTTCACCCCAGAACAAATCCCTAGAGTAAGAATTCACGTGCTGTCCTAGAGTGGATGCTGCTTGGAATTCACTGAAGCAGGCAGTACAAACTATCGTCCTTGCTTGAAGTGCAATATTATTAACCATTCGTTTTAGCCTCACTCAACTAGCAACCATTACTTTGTTTGCAAAGTATGCTATCTCAAGAACAGTAAAATAAATTTGTGATGGATAGCATAGTTGTTACTCCCTGTGCTTTATTTGATCACCTCATTTGTATGCTTCCATTTTTAAATCATAGTAAGCGTTATATCGACATCAATATTTATGTTATGCTATGAAATAGCGTTTTAATTGCTGCTTTTATACTTTTACTTCTATTTTTATACGCCGAAGGGTTTCAATTTTTGATTCAAAGTGTTTATTACTATATTTCCCATACAATGTTTTCCAGCTCGTCGGACCAACAAATAAGAGCCTGCGACTTAAATCAATCGCCCAATAAGAGGAAGGAAGCACGATCAATTCCGCTCGACTTCCAATCAAACATGCAAACGAAACTCATTTCGCAGCCAAAGCTTGCTGCCGCGCTTGCATCATTAAAAACCGTGCGAAGGACGCAAAAGTGAAGCCACGGGCGCACGTGGACAGGTTGGTGTGTAAATAGTTCCCCGCCGAGATTGCCTTTGAAGTTCGGATGCTCAAACCGCTCGCGGCGGTACGATGGTGCCAGGTCTGCTGAAAGCTCTAGCCGAGAGCATGATGCAGTCTACAGGGCGCAATCTATCCCACCCCACAAGAATGGTAAGATGCTGCCCTTAACCGTACGTACGACTACACTCGTAAAACGCTTTCGAAGAAACGAGCCTTTCTAGAAACTCTCCATTACACATGCGGTACAAGCGATTTCCCCAAGGGCGCGATATGAAGGTTCAGTTCAAGTAATACCTTGACGCGTTTTAGAATCGTTTTTGCCGATCACCGTAATAGTGAGCGTACGACTCACCAACATGCACCTCATCTCGTTAGGCACTTCATTTTTTCGCTTTCGATCAGCGTAATCCATCGCCGACAAAACGCGAAACCCACTCCGGGACGAACGAGTTATAATTCAATAAAATGCACAAGTGCAGCTGCATGCGGCAACGGCTCGCGAAACACGCCACTGTACCGAATCATAATTAAATCTAGCGCTAGCTATTAGCAGCGGTTTTCTAGTGCCAGCAGTGCCGGATTTTGTGGACGATTTGCTTCACCCCATCCCACTCACACACACTCGAGCAGCCACCGTTTGAAGTACTCTCGTGGGCAGGCGTAATTAATTGTGCGTTCGCTCGCTGGCAGCGCCATTTTCCCCACGTCATATCTCGTGGCATCCCGTTTTTTGGGGGCTCCAGTTTCGAACGCCACTAACACTAACTGACCGAGCGGAGCGGTTATTGAATGTGCTTAATTGCTTGCATAAATTTTAATCCCTTATCGAGTTGATTGTTTCAAGCCGGTTTTTTTGTTCTGCTTCCCTCGCTGTATTGTTGTGCGTTATGTTACGTCCACCGATAATGACTCTCCGGCAGGCGTATCGCATCTTCCACTTCCGCTTTTCCGCACAGCGGCAGTGGCATTTATCATACTTATCGAGTAAAAGGGGGCGGGGGGAGGGAGGTGGTGGAATGGAAAAGTGCATTCCGCTGTGTGTCGAGCACGATATTTACCACGTTGCGTAAGGCCGGGTGGCAATAAATTATCCACCATAAAGCATGTCCATCGATGGAGTGCTTGGTGCGCCGGGTTGATGATGTCACGTTTATGTGCTTACGCGGTGATCGGGCAGGTTCCGCAGCCACCGCAGCCGGGCTGGAAACCGGGCAAAACTCAACCGACGCGCCCGACGGACGCAAAGTGCACGCTGCTTGATTGCCGCGAAACGTGGCGGCACGATTAACCTTTGCGTGGGCAATAAGTCACGCAGGCAGCCTTTCACTAGAGGGAAGGAACCTACTTTCACAATGCTAAGTATGATTTAATGTACTTTTTTCTATCATATTAATGTTTTTTGTATCCTTGATGTTCTTTTCTGTTTGTTTAAAATGCAAATTATTTGTAACTAGTAATAAAAAATAGAGAAGAAATCTGTTTGGATGGGCAATTCGATGGTTGTTGTTTATGAAACGATAACTTCTAACTAGTTCCGTGATCACATCTTTCTAAAGTTTATTATATAATTCATATTTTCTTTAAAATTTGTAACTCTTTTCCAAATTGTTTGGATGATTAATTTTAAATAATGAATTATGATATAAACAAAACAGTTTACGCCGACAGACGCTGTCACTGGACAAAACGTCAACAGAATCCGTGTCGGTGATAGTGAGAGAAAAAGATAGGGAATGGGCCAAAAACTTATAAAAGGAGGAAAATTGCGTTAAATCGACCTTTTTGGACTAAATCTTAATAAAACGCAAGAGTGAGTTTTTGGCCCTCGTATAGGAGCCTAAAGGCCTATCTACTAGTGTTGTGTCTTATGAATCTTTCGACGAGATTCAGATTCATGAATCTTTCATTTAGGAATCATTTAGATTCATTCATGAATCTTTGGAGATTCATGAATCTCCAAAGATTCATGAATAATATGAATCTCTATAATATTCATGAATGTCGTGAATCTCTAAAGATTCATTAATCTCATGAATCTCTGGAGATTCTTGAATCTCTAGAGATTCATGAATCCTATGAATCTCTATAGATTCATGAATCTCATGAATCTCTAAAGATTCATGAATCTATAGAAATTCAAAGGATTTATGTATCCCTAAAGATTCATGAATCTTTAGAGATTCATGAAATTAATGATTCTTTAGTGATTCATGAGATTCATGAATCTCTAGAGATTCATGAATCTTTGTTTCTAAGATTCAGATTCAATCAATTAGTTCGAAGATTCATTCAGATTCATGAATCTGAATCTCTGTTAACCAACACTACTATCTACCCTTCAAATACCCTTTTTACAAATTAAGTAAGTCATTTATCTGTTTTGTTTATTCAAATTTTTAAAGCACTCTCTCCACCTTTAAAACTGATCTCCGTATTAAACCCCCATTTAAAGGGTTAATCGTGCAAAGCAATAAAGCAAGGACAGCTACAACGGAGTGACGAAACAAAAAGGCACAGGCCCCGATGTCCCGGGGACGATAAAATGTGCTGATGATTGCAACGTGTCATCGCTTCAGGAATCGCCCACCCGTGTACACGCTCTGCTGACAGCGATGATGACGATGCAGGCGATGCAGGCGATGCAGGCGCCCGTTGCAAACCGGGAGCGAGAGAGATCCCGCATCGGTTTTGTGCATACTGAAAATTTAATCAATGTCATTTAACAACCTCACAACTTGTTACCCTCCTAAAGCGCCGACCGATCCGACACAGCCAAGGAAAAGGCTAGCGCGTTTCCAGTTTTCCAGATGGCAGCATCCAGGTTCCGGCGCGGTTTTAATCGCAGCGCTATCTGTCCCGGATCGCCGTCAGCGTTTGCGTCAGCGATCGTAAGTCAATAGACGATTGGGCGCCGTACTGACCTGGGCCGAGCAGGGTGGGCCAGGGAGTAGTTGAAAGCATATTCGTGTATTGCGCAGGAACACATTCATAATGTAAAATTGAGGAAAAGCTTTGATCCGTATGGATTGCTCATGCCCGATGAGAGACTAGGAACTACATCCCAACTCGAGCTTTTTCATCCATTCTGGAAGTTGATTTAAAGTATGTAAGCTATAAGTTGCTATGACTTTGATTCTATTTTAAGGCTATAAATAATGTTTAAAGAAAATATGGCGTTAAATGATTAAACATTTTCATGATGTGAAAATATTTTTTATTTTTGCACCACGTGAACTTGCAAACAAAAAAACATATTTTTAAACAAACAATCAGTCACAACTAATGGTGTGTAGCAACTATCTTCAACTTGATTATGACACTTTTGTTGCTGGCATGCGTTTGTATTAGATTTTAGTATTAGTAGCACGTTGATAGAAAAGTCGCGACTTTTGTCAGAAGCCAACTTTTGCTTCATTTCGAGGTTGATCGATTATTGTTCTTATTTGAGCAACTTACGAATTTTGTTTAATTCTTTTAGGCGATTTACCTTTCAATCAGTTTATTTGGGATCGTTTAACTTGTTGGAGTTATTCACGATTCCTTTTTCTCTTCTCAAGAGTTGACTCCCTTCGTGGGCGTTCAACTATGTTTTTACTATTTGTATAAATAGACTCTTGTTTTTATTTTTTTTGAGTAGTTTCATGTGTGTCTCTTTTGATAATCTACCCTTTATGAACGCTTTGCACTAGCTGAATCGTTTTACGACACTTTTGAGAACCAATTAGGCATTCACTCATCATAGAAATGTTCTCTATCGGAGTTTGAATGTTTTCAATTCATTCTTGTTTCTAAGATTCAGATTCATTCAATTAGTTCGAAGATTCATTCAGATTCATGAATCTGAATCTCTGTTACCCAACACTACTATCTACCCTTCAAATACCCTTTTTACAAATTAAGTAAGTCATTTATCTGTTTTGTTTATTCAAATTTTTATGAAGAAGAATGGAGCGAATTATGGCCGATTGATTTTGGAGAATGCTTCTTCCGAGGCAACTCTAGAGACTAGTGGCTCATTAAAAATAAGAAAAAAAATCTTTCAATGATGAAATGATTGAATATTCAAATAGTTTTCCTTCAAGATTGATAGCACACAGCATACTTATAAAAGTAGCTGATTTTTCCTAAGAATAATGATTTCCCATCGGATTTTTTTTCGATGATAACTGAAATCTAGATTGTACCTATATCTAGTGTTTCAAACATTTGACTTGAGTATGTATCTTGGTTTGCAGAAACGGATCCCAAAATTCCGAAAATAGGAACAATCTACTTCAACACTTCGTGGATTTTATGCAAATGGATTTTTTCCCCAACTGTCAAAGTTATCGACAACGATTATTTTGGTGGCGCCATCTCTTGGCGAGGGATGCAACTTTGTTTTCCCATTTTCCTACATTTCCAGGGATCTTTTCTCATATTGTAATACCAAATGATAAACTTTCTGGAATTAAGGCATAATTAACATAAAAAATAAGGATCAACTGAAGTGATAAAGCTATGTTCGAATTTGTAGCCATTTTCCCCCGTTTTTCAGCAGTATAACAATCCACTGGGAATTATCCTTTTCAACTAAGCCAATAGTGCAGTACGTTATGCCATCACTAGCACATGCAACAATAGCAGGGTTACCGCGTTCTCCTTGTATTCAGGGGTTTGTTTTAGCTTACTAACCGTTGCGTTACTGTGATGCAAGCGGAACCGAACGTTCCGAACACCTTTCACGATCAAAAACAATCCCAAACACACACACACTCACTCAGCGCTGTGAGTTGGGAACTGTGAGCGAAGCTAACTCCTTACGCACGCAGCACGTCCGTGTAGGTCCGCACGGTTTGGGTACCGAACACGTTCTGGCCGAGCGAGGCCCCTTCGGCGAGGACTTTTTATCCTTTTGCGAGGCGCACGACCTGCACGAGCCGTTCGGGTGCGCTTCGGGACGAGCTTTCCGATGGGAAAGTTTTCGTTCCTGCTTTCACGCGCCCGTTCGAAGGGCACCTCTGCCCGCACCGGGATGTGCTTTCCAGGACGACGACGACGACGGTGGGGCCTCTTCACTCGTAACACATGTGACGAAGTGTCATCGCCGGAGTTCGTTTGACCTCTACGCGAGTTTTGGTGGTGTTTTTTTTTCGTGTGTGTGTTTGTTCCAACGTGCCACGTGAGAAGCCCGCATCGAACGGCGAACTACAGGGCTAACGCACTCACAAACGTCCTTACTCCTAGGGCCCCCGTTTTCGAGATGTACATACCAACACTCGCACACATACACACGTCCCACTACAGAAGGGCCAGAAAAAACGCTTCTTATTAGGGCGCCGTTTTTTTTCGAACGAACTAAAGCACTCCGAGTGGGTCTCCTCATAAATCTACTGCAATACTATACCACTATACTTCAACACACGCGCGCGCGATGTGTCTATTTTCTACCGTTTCCTTCACCTTCCGTTGCTATTTTTGTCTTCAAACTTTAAGGGATCCGTACTACGACGATGTACGCGCTGTTTCGTCTCTCTCACTCTCGAATCCTTGAAGCAGCGCCGCGCTCACACAGCCTCACTGCAACATCAGTGTCCTGCCCCGTCTCGCACGCTGACTATCAACACAGGCACGCACACAGTGACAGCGTTTTTTGACAGCTCGCTAGCACGGCTCGTTGTGCAGTAAGTATCAGCAGCAGCAGGCGGCGGGCAGGCCTGGCGAACCTTTAAGCTCGGGAAAATGGCGCGCACATTGTGCTCACAAACACACGCACACACACAAGGAACATAATGGCGGCTGTGTTGCGTGAAACGGCAGGACGTGGAATTTAATCTCGCACACAAGGAACAGTAGGCACAGTAGGCGAAGCAGAAAAACTGCGTCACAATATGACGATCGCAGACACCGTTGATGTGTCAACGACGGCAGCAGCCAACAACAACATGCTGGCCCGCACGACGGCCAGACGCCTTCAAGATCCTTGAGCCTTCGTGTACGCGGGCGCCCGCGTGTGTGTGTTTGTTCCAACGTGCCACGTGAGAAGCCCGCATCGAACGGCGAACTACAGGGCTAACGCACTCACAAACGTCCTTACTCCTAGGGCCCCCGTTTTCGAGATGTACATACCAACACTCGCACACATACACACGTCCCACTACAGAAGGGCCAGAAAAAACGCTTCTTATTAGGGCGCCGTTTTTTTTCGAACGAACTAAAGCACTCCGAGTGGGTCTCCTCATAAATCTACTGCAATACTATACCACTATACTTCAACACACGCGCGCGCGATGTGTCTATTTTCTACCGTTTCCTTCACCTTCCGTTGCTATTTTTGTCTTCAAACTTTAAGGGATCCGTACTACGACGATGTACGCGCTGTTTCGTCTCTCTCACTCTCGAATCCTTGAAGCAGCGCCGCGCTCACACAGCCTCACTGCAACATCAGTGTCCTGCCCCGTCTCGCACGCTGACTATCAACACAGGCACGCACACAGTGACAGCGTTTTTTGACAGCTCGCCAGCACGGCTCGTTGTGCAGTAAGTATCAGCAGCAGCAGGCGGCGGGCAGGCCTGGCGAACCTTTAAGCTCGGGAAAATGGCGCGCACATTGTGCTCACAAACACACGCACACACACATACACATGCACACGAACGAGTTGGCAACATTCAATTAAATAATTGATAATTTTTAAACAATATCGTTTGCAAACTGCGGGCAAAACTATGTTTCTAATAATTTTCTGTTAATATTAACACCATTCACGAAGGTAAAAACTCCTCATTCACGTGTCCGACAACTGGTACAACTTCCCTCGTGCATAAATAGAACCCAAGCCAAGAAAAAACATCCTTTCCTTAATATATTTTTATCGAAACAGTATTTTGTAATATTCCAACAACGATATAACTTAATCACAACCTTCCACGGTTCTTATGACCACCATAAAGCAGCTCGATTAAAATCACGCAGGAATATAGGTTATAAATTTTCAATTTTCCCATCCCCGTGCGGGGTAGGGGGAAGATGAGGGAGGGACAGCCAAGCAGAAACTCTTTCACGCCTTTTCCCCCGCGCCACAGCAAACGAACAGAACGGAAAGGACGCCCCGACGCCCCGAAGCCAAATCTGACGGGAACGGAAGATGCAGGTAGTAAAAAAATAAACGCCACAGAACAACCCCGCCATAATTTATTCTCCATTGGCTTTTAAGCTTCCGTTTTCCGGGCGGTGTTAGCGGACCAAGCGAGAGAGAGAAAGAAAAAAAACCCCCCAAGAATCACTGGGGACCGTGAAAAATTTACTCCGACGGTGATTTGACGGTATCGAGCTGGGCGAGAGCGAGAGAACGCCCGAGAAGAAAATCAAAAACAACGATAGCCTACACCTCCGTAAAGAAAGAATACACCTCCGTCCGTACGCTGGTATTGAGGTTGATGGAAAATCCATCCGAACAAAAAACGAAGCGAGTCAAGCCAAAAACCGAGCCACATGCCGCGGTGTGAGGAATGAAAAAAAGAGCCTCAAGCTCGCTTTTCGGAAGCTTTCCGGGCCGACGATGGCTGGATAAAATTTTCATCCGAAATTTGACCGAAGCTCCGTGGTGGTTTGTCCCCGTTTACCGTCTACGGCTTGCGAGAAACGCACTGTTGACACCGATTGCCATCGGATTTCGTTATCGTCCGTACCGCGTCTGGGGGGAAGAAGGATGAACTAAAGTAAAGCATAATAAAAAGTAGGGGGTTTTCGTGTACGCCTCGTGGAGTCCCACTTTGGGCGCACTTCTAGGGCGCCGTAGAGGCTCCCGAACCCAAGCGCACACGTATGTGGCCCGGTAGCTACTCATCCGTGACGTCGTACGTCTTCTTCCGCCCAGGGGTTCAACGTCGCCATTTATACAACAAACCGCGACTTGCCAGTAAGACGAGCCGGGGCCGATACTGGCGGACTGCATACAAAATGCGACAAAATCGTTTCGTCACCCCGTACTACCTCCTCGCATGACTTTCTGTGAGGACCGGAAAAATGAGGGAAATTAGATTGTTTTTTTTTTTGTATTTGGTGCGAAAATATCATAGACACAAAGAAGAGTGTGATGTTAAGAAGTAAAAAGGCTTGAACAGAAAGCATAGACAACAAGAGTAGTAAAGTGATAAGCAAAAAAGACTCCTTATAATAAAGGAATTTAATTTATTCGTTCGTATATTCGCACCACCACTAAATTGAGCGATTTGAATATCTAATTTTTATTCAATCTCCTAGATGCGGAACAAAACCGAACAGCCTGAGACAGGACGCTCGCAAGAAACCGACGCTGTAACCGTACGCTCCTGTGGTTAAATAAGTTTATATTTTAATTAACTCCTTCCACCGGATCCAGCACCACCAAGGCTGGCCTGGAGTCAAGTGAATGGAAACGAGCGACATAAAGAAAGAAAGAAAGAAAGGACGAACGAGAGGCGGAACATAATGGCGGCTGTGTTGCGTGAAACGGCAGGACGTGGAATTTAATCTCGCACACAAGGAACAGTAGGCACAGTAGGCGAAGCAGAAAAACTGCGTCACAATATGACGATCGCAGACACCGTTGATGTGTCAACGACGAAAAAAAACCCCCCAAGAATCACTGGGGACCGTGAAAAATTTACTCCGACGGTGATTTGACGGTATCGAGCTGGGCGAGAGCGAGAGAACGCCCGAGAAGAAAATCAAAAACAACGATAGCCTACACCTCCGTAAAGAAAGAATACACCTCCGTCCGTACGCTGGTATTGAGGTTGATGGAAAACCCATCCGAACAAAAAACGAAGCGAGTCAAGCCAAAAACCGAGCCACATGCCGCGGTGTGAGGAATGAAAAAAAGAGCCTCAAGCTCGCTTTTCGGAAGCTTTCCGGGCCGACGATGGCTGGATAAAATTTTCATCCGAAATTTGACCGAAGCTCCGTGGTGGTTTGTCCCCGTTTACCGTCTACGGCTTGCGAGAAACGCACTGTTGACACCGATTGCCATCGGATTTCGTTATCGTCCGTACCGCGTCTGGTAAAAAAACATTCAAATATTACTTATCAACAGAAGTTTTACACCGTGTGTTTTTCTAGGATCATAAACATTTCTACTCAATTTACATGTTTCGTGGCAGTTACGTGTATATTTTTCTAAATATAAGAACTTTTCTCTAATACTATCACAATTTCGCGCGGTGTGGTGTGTATTAGTAGTTTTGCAGGTATGAAAAGAGAAGAATCATGTGAAACTACAATTTTGAAACGATTTAAATGTTTCATTATTTATTCGATGCTTTTCAGATTTGTTTTGCCTCTCTAAGTAATAGTTTTTGCATTTCAGAAAGATGCAAAGTAATGCTTGCTTTTTTTCCGTAATTTGTTATGCAAGTGAAATAAACGATCTACTTTATGGTTGAAATGGCAACATTCAATTAAATAATTGATAATTTTTAAACAATATCGTTTGCAAACTGCGGGCAAAACTATGTTTCTAATAATTTTCTGTTAATATTAACACCATTCACGAAGGTAAAAACTCCTCATTCACGTGTCCGACAACTGGTACAACTTCCCTCGTGCATAAATAGAACCCAAGCCAAGAAAAAACATCCTTTCCTTAATATATTTTTATCGAAACAGTATTTTGTAATATTCCAACAACGATATAACTTAATCACAACCTTCCACGGTTCTTATGACCACCATAAAGCAGCTCGATTAAAATCACGCAGGAATATAGGTTATAAATTTTCAATTTTCCCATCCCCGTGCGGGGTAGGGGGAAGATGAGGGAGGGACAGCCAAGCAGAAACTCTTTCACGCCTTTTCCCCCGCGCCACAGCAAACGAACAGAACGGAAAGGACGCCCCGACGCCCCGAAGCCAAATCTGACGGGAACGGAAGATGCAGGTAGTAAAAAAATAAACGCCACAGAACAACCCCGCCATAATTTATTCTCCATTGGCTTTTAAGCTTCCGTTTTCCGGGCGGTGTTAGCGGACCAAGCGAGAGAGAGAAAGAAAAAAAAACATAAATAGAATCCAAAAAATAGAAACTGAATAGAAAAACTGAATTAACAATATGGAAGAAATATTAGCTTTCCGAATAATACTATGAAGCGTAGAACACTTGAGCTCATCTAGTCAATATTTGAGTTCTAATATAGGCGAAACCGAGAAGGGTTATTTTAAAAATAAGATGTGCGTACAAGTTTTTGCTTGACCATAAAAAAACATTCAAATATTACTTATCAACAGAAGTTTTACACCGTGTGTTTTTCTAGGATCATAAACATTTCTACTCAATTTTTTTTTTTTCGTTCTCTATTTCAAGCGCTCTTTTTGGTTTTGGTTTGGTACGCTTTGTGTGGCGTTCTGTGGGCACTTTGTCTCTCACTCCACCTCTCGTTTATCTTTTTTATTTTAAAAGCTCTATTTATGTTAGGCTACGTTCAAACCATCGTATTTTTGGCAATTATGAGGTAGTCTTGATTATCCATGAATATTATATTCACAATTATGAACATGTGTAATGCAGTTTACTTCCAATTTGTTGTTCCAATCGCTAACATACGATATTGTGTGCTAAATCAAATCAGCACACACATCAATTCAATGTACTCTAAATCAAATCAATTTAGAAAATCCGTTTTGGTTTAAGACCTCTTCGATGGAGGCGCATGGTGTATTACAGAAATTTTGTTTTATATTGCCATTTATTGATTTTTTTAACCTATGAGTTACGCATTGCGTAGATCGCTTATTTGATCATCTACGTGTAGCTCAGCTTATAATATTTCTAATAGAAAACATGGGCTAAGTTGCTATGGAAAAGAAGAAGAAACAAATAGAATAAATTTCAATAAAATAACCAAAAAAACATGATAAAACCAATTCATTTAAAGAATTATTTAAAGAAAACATTCAAATAACACTTTCAACAACTTTTCCATCAATTATATTATTTCAAATGTTTTTGTGCAAATTGTTGGCAAGGCCCTTGCAACATGTGATAATACGTTAAATTAAAGTTTAATAAATAAATATATTGATGCGACAAATATAAATAAATTCAATTTTCCGGAAAATAAGTATTAAACGATTTGGCAAATCTAAAATAAAAAACAAAAAATTCATTGTAATTAAAATTACATCGATTATCTCGGTATTATCTCTGACATATGTTACGCAGAATTTAAGGCTTAAGAAATTTGATATCTTCAAGCTTTCGTAAAGCGAATCGAAAATCGAATCGTTTAGTCAAGCTTGTTATTATGTTAAAAATAGCTGCAAAATGCAACGTCAAAATGTTTGATAACACTATGAACGAACGAATAATTCCCCGAAATAGCATAAAAAGCTACTAATTCGGATAAAGTGCTTTTCGGCAAAAAAGACAACTCTATTCCATATCATGTATTTATTTTTTATTCAGTTTCTTAACTGTAGCTGGTTTTCATGTGTAATTCCTTCCGTTCCTTCTCTGGCGCACTTAAATTCAAAAAAGTATCTACATATCTGCATGTGTGTTACAAACCAATTACAAACTACCCTTACGCTAACGGATTTCAAGGATGCCATCGAAAACGGAACCGTCGAGATACGGAAGGAGGAGAGCGAACGCCGGTCGTGTACTTTGAGTGTTTCATACTCTTCAGTGACTCCACGAGATCCTCCATCGAGATGGCGGGTGCGCCAAGCTCCAGCGGCGCACCACCATTCTGCACCACCGCACCGTTACACGACCCATTCGCTCGACCGGCCGTTCCGTTCTCGTGCGCTTTGTTGGCGGCCGCCCTCACGGCGTCCATCAGCTCCTTGTTTTTCATCACCTTCCGCACGCGGTGCACGGACGCGTGACGGCAGATTTCCTTCAGATCCGAACCGGAGTACCCGTTCGACATGCGGGCCAACTGCACGTAGTCCACCTCCGGCGCTACGTTCTCGTGCTGCAGGATCAGTTGCAATATCTTCAGCCGCTGGTCTTCGCTCGGCAGTCCGATATGGAACTGGGCTGGCATACGGCGCAGGATGGCTTTGTCGAGGTCCTGCGGACGATTCGTCGCCCCCATCACGATGATGGTCGAGTCGGACTCCGTGTTCAGCCCGTCCCACAGCATCATGAACTGCGTTTTCATCATGGCCGTTGCCTCGTGGTCGGAAGAGTTGCGTGCACGCAGAAACGAGTCAATCTCGTCGATGAAGATGATGCACGGTTGAATCTTGACCGCGAGCGTGAACACCGCTGAGGCGAGCTTCTGCGACTCACCGTACCACTTGTCTGTCACCACCTCGCAAGATCACTGGGGAAACTACGTACCACTTATACTTATCTTCGATTCGTCTGTTTTGTTCCCAGTCCTGCATTTTCGACTCCATACTCCCACTCGAGTTAGTGTAACGCCAGACCGCACAATTTAATCCAAATCGATCCTGGTATCGTGCAGCACGCCGGTCGTGTACTTTGAGTGTTTCATACTCTTCAGTGACTCCACGAGATCCTCCATCGAGATGGCGGGTGCGCCAAGCTCCAGCGGCGCACCACCATTCTGCACCACCGCACCGTTACACGACCCATTCGCTCGACCGGCCGTTCCGTTCTCGTGCGCTTTGTTGGCGGCTTCCGTTCCTTCTCTGGCGCACTTAAATTCAAAAAAGTATCTACATATCTGCATGTGTGTTACAAACCAATTACAAACTACACTAACGCTAACGGGTTTCAAGGATGCCATCGAAAACGGAACCGTCGAGATACGGAAGGAGGAGAGCGAAAGCGAATAACAAACGAAATTAAAAACAAAAGAATCGTATCAAGTATAAAATATGTATATGGTGTTCTACTAGCACATTCCCATGTCTAGCGGATTTTTCTGTGGGTGCGTTGTTTTGCGGTTATTTTTTTGGTTTAACTTTCTATTTCTGTCTCAGTTATACACGGTTTTAATCTATATTAGATCCGTCTACTACACGCGGGTTAAACATGGCGACGTCGAGATTGATGAAGCGCATACCAGCCTCCCTTGCCGTTGCCTTGGCGATTAGCGTTTTACCACAGCCTGCAATGCAAGTGGGACGAATAAAAACAAAGGAACGGAACACAATCAAGCAACCACTGGCTTACCAGGTGGACCATACAGTAGCACGCCTTTCGGTGGCTGGTAGAGAGCTGATCCGGCGAACATGTCCCGGTGGCACACCGGAAACACGAGACTTTCCTTTATTTCCTGGCACACATCGTCTAACCCCGCAATACTGTCCCAGCTCTCGGAAATATTCTCCGGCACTACCAGATGCGAAGCAATGACCATCTCATACTCGTTCAAGTTATGTAGGGCTGATTTTTTCATTGTAGGGCTCAACCTAGAAAAATGAATAGAACGAACTTTTAAACTACGAGGTCAAAGGTTATTTATCGAATCTGCATCATGGGCCGTATGTCTGGCAAGCAAGTCCAACCAACACAGAGTTACATAACGAAGGCTGCGCCATCCTATATTAAACCTCCCGCGTTCGGCGAGTAAAAATACTCCTACGTCTGTGGTCGACTTCAGTAGGAGCAACATCGAAAAACAATTCAGGCGCCACTACGAGAAGGTGACTCGACGACGAGCGCGCACCACGCGAACCTCGATGAAGAACCCGGCGGACTTTGGAATTTGTCCCGTGGAAATGGACTTACTTTCGCAGAATTTCCTCCGCGTGTTCGATCGCTTTCTTCTTGCTCTTGTTCGAGGGATCCAGGTTCCGGATGAGCCATTTCGTCGAGTAGTAGGTGACGATTGATAGCAGCGAGATACGCAGGACGAACTGCACCACTTCGCTGCGTGTTACGTTGACTCCGGACATGCTCGTTTTTTGTGTGCCGCTGCTGTTGTGGTGTTGCGTGGTGGAAGAACCGTCGTGTTCACTCGCTGCAGCACGGTCTGTATCCGCGATGCGCCGTCGATATTGAAACGTCCGCACCGGAACACGTCGTCGCAGCGTCGTCAGCAAGGATCCGGATGATGACGAAATAAATAATAATTAATTGATATTATCCCGTTTTCTGCGGCCTGCTACGATTTTTCTCACGTTTCACACTTGATTATTTTTTTTCTTGTTTCTCTGCTGCAAGAGTTCAATGTTGCTGTCAAATCGAAGAAGCGTGTTTAAAAGGTGTGCTTGAAAACTTCTTATAGGGTCGAAACTTTGAAATGAGTGGTTTATGTTTTTTAGCGTTATTTATATTGTTAAAACTGTTCCTTCGCCCATATATGTGATACATGTGCTTTACTCAAGTATAATACCTTAATTAAAGTCTTAATGAAATTTATACAAAATATGCTAGTGAAAAAACTATACCCTTGATACACGCACACACAAATGCGCGCCAACACGTGACAGCTGTCACGAAATGAAAACCTAGTGATGGGCTTACCCGAAACGTAAACAAACCGAAAAGTGCTCCGTTAAAAACACAAAAATTAACAATTTCGTCCAGTAGTTATTCATGCAAGCAATAATTCAAATTAACCCTGTTGGTGAGTGATATTATTTCACGATTTATCACCTAAACTGGCTCAATTTTTGCGCATTTGCACGGAATCAGTTGGTATCGCCCATCCCTACGACCATATGATCCGCGGACGGACACCCCGACACCATATAAAAAAGAAAGAAACCGCGTGTTTTCGTCAAATTCCGTCGTAGGTATTTTGTGTGCGCAAATAAGGTGCAAAATTACGATTATTTGGCGAGATTTTGCGTCCTGCGCGTGGTGCTACCGCAGCTGAGCTAAACAAAAGGATTAAGCAACACATTCGCGTGGTTTGCAGGTGCATAAGACAATCCCCAGTTCCCTGGGACACGCCGAGAGAGCACATTTCCTGCGAAGAAGCACATCTACCTTCTCGCGGGCTTCCCTCGTGTGCCTGGCGGGGTGATTCGGTGATCCGGTGCAAAGGGAAATCTTTGTGCACCGACAGGGTGGAAGGGTGGTGGTGCACCTGGCGCCGCTCTTTGTTTACAAACATTTAAGTGTGCAAGTGCAAACGGAATAGAGCCGATCGTTCTACAGTAAGTATTTGTGGCACGAGGACGCGTGTAATCGTGCGCTTAGTACCACTTCAGAGCCCACGAGCGTGAAATATTGTAGGGCTACAGTTTCCTACCCCTTGCCGCAGCCGAAGGGCATCTGATAATATTTCACACCGGAATCCGGCAGCTTCCGAGCGTGTTACAGATCAATATTTGTGTCCGTTTTCATGCAGCCTGGTATATTCTTCTCGTCTTAGCTCGTACCCGCTTTCGTTGCCACCCACTGCGGAAAGACGGACGGTAGGCGCACGCTAATTATCGAGGCGACATCAACAAACACGACGTAGAAAGCCACCATGAAGTACATTCTCGTGACGGGTGGTGTGATCAGCGGCGTTGGCAAAGGCGTTATCGCTAGCTCGTTCGGGACGCTGCTGAACGCGTGTGGCATCGCCGTCACATCGATCAAGATCGATCCGTACATCAATATCGATGCGGGCACGTTCTCACCGTACGAGCACGGTAAGAAATCGGACCAAAATGCTACTTCGCCTGAGTGAAAACAGCCGAACAGTGAAAGTTGTGGACGGCACAGCTTAACGCGAGAAGAAAACGAAATCCCCGTTCTGTCTGTTTGAGTCGAACAGCGGTGCCTGTATGCCGATGTGTGCGGATGCGGAAAAGGGATACTTTATTTTTAACCCGCAATGCGAACTTAACCGTGACGGTAGCATACGTTCCGATTGCTTGTCGACACAGAACCGGCTAGGTAAACAGTCAATTACATATTAGTTCTCGGCGAAGAGTGTTGATGCTCTGGTAGTGGTTATAACACAGTAAGACGGTGTGTGAGTTACAGCCGATTTGATGCTTTTTTTCAAATGTGATAGGTCTGTCCTGATGCGATTAAGTCCAATGCGGTCTAGTGTAGCAACCCGCCTAAAGTACAAATTCCTTATCCATAGGTTTTTAGTGGCTCGAATTGTGTGTTCGGTATAGATGCACTAGAGTCGTATGGTGGGCAAGTACACGCGGCTCGAGGATGCGTACGCGTCCGTTTCGAAGGCACTGCTGCACGCCTCGATCGCGGTCGGCTATAAGTTGAACCTGAAGTTTATCGATTCGTCGCACCTGGAGCGAGATACCAAGCTGGACAGTCCACATCTGTACTACGAGGCATGGCATTCGCTGACCAACAGCCAGTAAGTTGTGGCATCCCGTCGCTTTGAACCTTCATAACTAATTGTTTCTTCCTCTAGTGGTGTTATTGTGCCTGGTGGATTCGGTTCCCGTGGTCTGGATGGCAAAATTCGTGCGTGTCAGTGGGCACGCGAAAACAATAAACCAATGCTGGGAATCTGTCTTGGACTGCAGGCGGCCGTTATTGAATTTGCACGCAATGTGTTGTTGCTGGAGGTGAGTAGATTTATTTATTCAACATGATTAGAGAGGGTGGAGTGTTTACGGAACTAAGTGATGATTGTTTCAGACAATGTGCAAACATTAGCTTGTTATCGGCCAGATCTTGCACTGTAGGAATCAAGCTGGCAACAAAATGAGGCGTATGACCCGCACTTCCCTTATGTGCATCACATAAGAGTTTATTTGTTAAATTTAGTTAACTTTATTGATTTCTCTTGGCCGATTGACATGTCTGTACTATACATACATAATCGTAAGTCAAATACATGACGATATTGTGGTTATACTTCAACGAATAACGTGCTTCTTAGAAAGCTTACAGGTAATTCACGTGAGTTGCATAAAGTGAATATCAGTGCACATCAGTCCACATTAAGGGCATCATCTCGAATGTTTCCAGCGTTTTAATAGTTGCACATAATGTACTGCTCACTTCTTCCAACAGTGGAATTCGAATATCAAAGCATTAGTAATGTGTATAATGTGTTGCATTCGTTCGAATTTATTGCACTTTGCTTTGTCTCCTTGGCCGAAGGTTATACTGGAGGAGAAACTTTGTTTGTTTAGATAGTTTAAAGAGGCTTTGAGACAAGTGGTCTCTTTCGCCATATATTTCTGCAAAATATTTCTGTAAGGTGTTAGTTTATCGGATATGTCGGATGTGCGGATGTGTCGAATGTATTTGTTTTGCTTTATGCTGTATTTTAATTTCTTTTTTCTGCAGGATCCCATATACTACATACATTATTAAATTGAAAAAAATGGGGTTTAATCCCATTTCTGGAAACAAATCAATTCACCAAATCTTATTGTGTTAGATGATTCCTAATTCCTCAAATATGGTGCAAAATAAGGGTGTTCGATTCTAATTGATTAGTTACTTTAGTTTTTTTTATTCTCACAATAACTCGACGATTTAAAGATTTGAAAAACATATATTTGAGTTATCAGAGAACTTTGGCAACATTTTGATCAATCAGTACATCAATTTAGATTATTTTCCTCATTTAAGCTTGAACATAATTTAGTGATCGGATTGAGAGGTTAAATTTGATCAATCAGTACATCAATTTAGATTATTTTCCTCATTTAAGCTTGAACATAATTTAGTGATCGGATTGAGAGGTTAAACTTCGTCTAAGATGACGATTTTCTGCTTAAGTCATCGGAAAAATGAAAAGGACAATGGTGAAAAGTAATGATACAAAAGCCAGTCAACAATTTGTCGTTTTGGGCACTTCTGCGATGTATGTAAGTAACATAGGTAAGTGCAATAGTGTTCTGTGATTAGTTCCATATTTTGTTTCAAACATCCAGATATCTACTCCTAATTGATTTTTATTCCTTATACACTTATCCGATAGTTTTAAGTTTTTAATCTAATCGTGCTGAATTTTTCACCATTTATCCATCAACTGTGTTTATCGTTACTAGAGCTCCCATAGTTAAAACAGAATGAGGAGGGCCTAAACTATTCATTTCACGCGAATAGTTTGCACATGAATGTTGTACATTGCAGCCTGAAAGTTGATGGGTAAAATATAGTATCGCTATTCGTCAATGAAATGCATGTTTAGACTCTATTTTGCACCTTAAAATAAAAAAATGTCATCTTGCGTTCAAAATAAATCAACAACATGCGATACTACAGGAGTGTGGTTCTAGTAACTCTTTAGCAGTTAAATTTATTGTTTTCTCTCATATCATTAATCCTTACCAACTAAACAGAACATTGGATTTTT
>KZ070967.1:254558-275268 GCA_002091845.1 Anopheles cracens | reverse complement strand
CATTATGGATTTCGTATAAGTTATGAGCAGCTAGAAGTCGCTTCAAAATTAGGTCTGATAAGCTAACTGATATGAATATAACGAAAATTCCAAATAAAATCCTAGAAACGAATGGTTACAGTAACTTGAAGATTGGCAAATGCCAACGAATTTTTCAATCCGACTCGAAGGACCAAAATGTTGAATTTGTATGAAATATGAACAGCAAACTAAATTATGTTACAAAACAAAGTGTGATCAGCTGAAAAATGATAGCACAGGTGATAAATAGAGGCTGTAAGTGCATCAAATTATTTATGAAAGATGCATGTATGTGCATCAAATAAATGTATACAACATATTTATGAAAAATGCAAAAATGAAGCTAGTTTTTCTTCTTAGAAGCAAAAATTTCAATCATTGACTTTCAGTTTTGAATTATTTTTATACCAATTAAATCTTATTCATACGTTTGTATGCAACGCATTTCCTGCTCACCTGGCGTAGATCGGAATGCAATCACGTGTTTTATACCCAAACCAACCCGCTTCCTCTGTACCATATTGAAAGAAATGGACTCTCGTTTGTTTGTCTTTTGTTCTGCCAGAGCTTGCCGCGGCTTGGTTTCATTTCAAAGCAATTTTCTTTCATTTCCATCGCAACCGATTTGTCCTTCAAAGGCACCCACGCCACGCCACCGTGAGAGACATTGGAAAAAAGGGAGCAAGGAAACGCCAGAGCTGCAATTGCACCCTAATTGCCACCGGATTCCACCGGAGACTAGGGGATAAAGGCACGTACAAATACGTCCCTGGATCGCGCACTCTTTTCCTTCTGATTGCAAATCAGAAAACGTGGCGACGAGCTGCAATTTGCTGTGCCCGGGTCCATGGTTTTAGTGCTGGCGAAAGAAAATGCACCGAGTAGACGGGTGGCACAAAGGAGAAAAACGGCCAAATCCCCTTGAGCTAGAAAGGACACAACGCGCGAGTCGCGTTTGAAATGGAGATGAAAACGTTCCTTCTTTGTGTGACGATGATTGACCGAAAGCGAAAGTTAAAGTGCTACCCAGCGGTACTTTTTCCTTCTGTCCATCTGCAAGAAATGGTTGCAAACACGTTGGCACAATTCTTGTGCTTCGCCCGTTGTTGCTGAAAAGAATGCTACACTCGTTCGTTCGGACGGAATCTAGTGCTTCGCGCGTTTGATGGCGATTAGATCACATTCGGTTTCGCTCACACCCAACCTATTCCCTTGCTTTGGGGTTTTTCTCCATCACATCCAAGCTGCCTACATGCCTTCGGGTTTGCGTTACAGGGAGATGCATTAGTGACTGTTCCCCCTTCTGGCTGTCGTTATCGTATCCCGCAATTACCGGTTCGTCGTCGTAAAAAAACAAACGAGCGGAAACAGCTCACGCTAGAGAGACACATTCATCCAAAGCGCACCAACCAGCCAGCTGCGTCTTCTAATGGAAACAAACGACATGGAAGCGCACCGTGTGCTGTGAAGAATCACCTTCGGGGTGTCTTAATCTTCGGAAAGTAAAACAAAATCGAGATTACGCAACACAACCACCAACACGCACCTATCAAAATGAAGCCGGTTTGTGCGAACGCCCCACTAAACCTCCGTTTGTGGGAAATCTTCGCTTGATAATAGAAAACCCATGTCTGATTTGTTGCCCGGGGACAAACCGAATACGTTTCCGTTCCAAGCACCGAGTCAGACACATAAATCGGGTTCCCAATTTTGGATAAATGTGTGGTATTATGTTTTAATGTTCGTCATTGCTAACGAGCCGCAGAACTGACGAGCCTAAATGCGATCTTAATGATGAGTTTATGATCGTTTTGATGTATTGTTTAATTGAAATAGGAATGAAACAAGATATTATTTCATTTTGTCTAAACTACAATACTTCAATATCATATTGTGGCTATTTTTCCTTAAAAATAAAGCTTCTATTGGATTCCATACAATTCTCTAATGACAGTTTCGTCACTTGGCATCAGTTTATGGCACCACACTCTTATGATGCTACCTTATCAGTTGGGAAAACACCTGGCGTGTATTTTCTTGCGTTTAAGATGGAACGCCAATAGTATTCAGGACACAAAACATCGCTGTTTCTAAAAAGCTTCTACTTTTTTCTATTGTTCCCAATACCTTTTGTAGTAGGGAAAACAGTTTGTGCTATTACGGTTACTTTTATGCATGCAGTGATTCGATTCTGATATAAATCCACGCGCTTTCCAGCTGCTCACTCACAGTGAATTGGATCAAAATGACTTCCAAAAGAGATATCAGATTAACTATCCTAAACCAGCATTTATTCTTATCTGTAAGGATACCTGAAACTCTAATGAGATTCTAGTCCCAATTCTATGATATCTTTGTTCCTTCTTTTGCAGTGTTTAATGTTGCAATACATTTTTCTTTATGGATTTCACGATACGTTATTTTACATAATTTCAAAATTATGTCTATTTTATTTATGTGTTCTACTATATTTTAAACTGGTATGGACAGCAATAGAAATATAGAAACTGATAGGACTGTGACAGAAGTTACCAGCAAACCAGTAAAGATGTTTGCAGTCCAATTTGAGTTTCAATTCGAGTCCAAGCAAAAAGCTCACATCCATTTTTTCAGTCCCATAGTATGAAGCGTCAGTGTCATTACAAATGAGTTATTTTCCGCACCATCCAACATCGATCAACATGGAACCATGGATTGTTGTCCAGCGACGTGCTCCGGCTCGTTGAGGTCACCTCTCGAACCAAACCACGTTTGGAGCTGACAATGTGTGTGCTCTAGGTTTGTGTGCTCTGCTCCGATGCGTCCTCATATGCGACCGATCTAATTAGGAAATTAAATCAATCCTTTTGGGAGCGAACCGTTACGCTTAGTCTAGTCCTAGTGTAACCTGCAAGTGCATCGGATTTTAAATGAGGTTGATCGATTGCGCCCAAACGCTTGTTCGAGCTGTGCTAACAAATTATATACGCCTCGCGGGGAATGAAAATCAATTACTCCAAGACGTTCCAACGGTGAGTTCCGTTAGCGTCGCTCATTGATTAATGGCTTCATTGCTTAAAGGCTGCTCCATGAACGAAATTGATTGATTATGAGAAGGGTGCAAATCATTATGGGAATTTTATTACTTTTCTGTAACTAACCAAAATTGAGCACAAAATACAAGTGTGTTATTGTTTCTTGCACGCTTGGAATCTGTCCAAGTTGAGGACAAAAACTGAATACAGCAATGGATAATAAAAACCACAGTTAATGATTCCATCTTCAAAAGGAGAGACAATATTGACAAACGATATGAAATGTCAAATATTTTGCCATAAAAACCAACAATAAATTCAATCTCGTTTGCTTGACTGAAAGGCGTGGAATGTCATTAAAAAACGAACCTTTTGATTACTCTCCAAATTTAGAAGACGGTAAAAAAGTGAGTCAATACCATTCGACACACACACAGGCACACCCTCCGGGCGCATGGGACGAACGGTCCGAAACAAAAAGAATTCCCGCGCTACCGGATGTGGGATGAGAGGTATTTCGCCAATTTTCGGTGCAAAAAAGGATGACCAAAGATGCACCACACACACACATATACGGAGTCGGTGTTAATAACATCCCTCGAGCGATGCGGATGAAAAATGACCCATCAGTTTTTGGCACGCTCGAACTCATCGCCCTGGGCGGTTTGAGCCGCCGCCATCAGCATCCTGTTGAGTAAACTCTGCAAGCAGCCGTCTATTAGAATGACCTATTAGCCTTGTTCCGAAACGTGCCAAAGCGTGTGCACACTCACAGCACGACGTTATCGGTGTGACTGGATCGATCGATCAAATCTTCCTATCGATTCAATTTCCACCACGTGCCATCGGTATCGGAACGGATCGAATCGCGAAGCGCGCGCAGGCTCACACGGACCGACGAATCCTTGACATTAAGCGCAAGCGGTGGTGAGTGAGTGTTTGCCGCTGTGTTTTACACCTTTTTTGCGATCGGGGTGAGGGATGGAAACGACATCACTTCGACAGCGATGGCACGCTATTTTATGGTTCTTAGAGGAGTGTTTTTTTATTATTAATTATAGAAGGGGTTTCTGCCGGTTGTAACATTTCAGGATCACGCGAACCAGCCGGAAGTGATCAGGGTTTGGGGTTTACGAAAGCGATGCGCTAAACACTGATTTTGATGCTCCCAGCTCCCCAGTAAATAATCATTGACGGCAGCATGGTTGCGGTTGTTGGTTTTTCGCCAAAAGCTATGTTTAAAACCTTCCGACCTTTTATTTTTGCATTGTTTGGATCGTCTTGGCAAATTAGTGGTTTGGCCAATCGATCCAATGCTTGGTCCGTACATATTATCAAAGTCATAGTAAAAAATAAATCATTTAATACATTCAAACGAAGATCATAAGCCTCGAGCCATATGCTCAAACATCCAGGTTATTTTTACAGATCTTTAGCATTGAACTCTTTTCTGATAACCTGAACCAAACATTTGTAAGCTGTAAATTGAAACATTAAATTGAAGTAAATTGAACATTCATATAGTTGTGGCTTTTTTAAAATAACTATTGAAAAAACTCCATTTCAAACGTTAATTAAAATTAACAAACTGGTGTTAAAATTGCAATTAAGATTGTTGTGTATTGGAATTCACAAAACTGGACAAAACGCATTACAGCTTATGATAAGTGGCTCCATCTCTTGACGGGCAACCAAACTAGACAATAGTTCACGATTTTAACACGTGTCCAATGAACTTTTGCACCACAAAAAACTTAAATTAGTTCTTAGTTTCTTTATGTGAAAAAATATTACACCATTGTTACAAAACTTCTTCAGCAGTATAATAAATAAACCATCGCAAATACTTGCCTCAACATTTATAACACTTAAGCACGTACTGTTGTACATAGCAAAGGTAAACGCAACGTGATTAAACGTGCAGGCCAAATTGATCATATCATGCGTCCGCGCTTAGGTGCGCTTGCATCGTCATTTGTTTTGTGCCGCCACAAAACAATCCCATGCATCCATTTCAAGGGGCCTATCCATTTCCATCTCAAGTGTAATCTGATAGGCCCTCGGTGTCACACCAAAACACTTGGCGATAGTGTACTACAACACAACTACCTCCACTCCATGTTCCATGTGTCCTCCTGCGCCGTTATGAAGGGGTTATGAAGAGAAAACACACGAAACAGGTGTACGCAGATGGTGGCGGAACGGTGCCATCTTTCCTGGAATCAGATGTTATTGTAGCAATGCTACCGTCGTAAAGGATAGTAAAGCAACAAACAAAAGTGTATCCCTCACACAAAAAAACCTACGCACACAATAGTGCAATAACGAGCCAACACGACATCCAGTGCTTTATTGTGGATGAGTGCAGAATTTATAATGCCTGCCCGGGAGAGACTCTCTAATATTTCGTCGTTTCGTATTGCCATATGGTAAATTTCTTATCTGACCACGGCGGCAACTTACTTTCGCAGCGATATGAGTCTCCACGTTTAAGCCCATCCTCACGGTTGTGTTTCTGGACGAAACTTTTGCACGTTCCGGTAGTTAAAAAGACGCTATGAACGGGCGAAAACAATATCCCCGCTGGTTTTCATGGCCCATTCGAGTCACACCATTGTCCGTGGCGTCATACGAGCGGCTTCCGTCGCGTTCCTTCCGCCGGGCAAATAAAACTTTGTTTTCGTTTTTTTTTCTTCAAAAACATGCTCTAGAAATCCTGCCGAACGAAAGGCGAGGAAATGGATGGTCCGAAAGTGAACCGCGTGCAGGTTCGCCGCGGCGTTCGTCGTTGGTCGTGATCGTTGTTGATTGTTCCGCGATTGATTGTTTGTCCGCACCTTCCACAGGCCCGGGTCGTGCTCACACAGCACACATGAACCCCGCCGGACGCACGCAGCAGGGGGTGGGCGCGGTTTGGGTGGCTTCGGTGCGGAACTTTCGCTTTCACGCATGAATTTTCGAACCGACGAAAAAATGAACGATAAAGTAAATGAGTGCGCGCGCAAACAATTTTTTGAAAGTTGAGCCACAAGCAGCGCAAACTTCGGAGTACACCGTACGGTCTCGTTTGGACTGGGCCGGGATGTGTACGGCGTGGGAGAAAAGGACGATCCCGAAAGACCTACTGGTTGGTCTTTTTTTTATGCTTCAGCGGAAATTCAGCGAAGTAAATTCGTTCACGGTGGAAGTGCAAAGGAGTGTACTGTTTGCGTACCTGTTCCGGGCCCGGAACCGCTGTGTCCGGGCGCTAAGTCAAGCGCACACCCATATTCATCACTACGCGTCGAAAGTTTCCCACCTACCGATCGATGTCAGTCAGGTGCAGCACATTGTTGTCTTGAGGGAGAAGGATTGGTCAATTTTGAACAAATTAAGGTCCGTGTCCATGTATCGAATCTGAAGACGAAAGTATCCAACAGCGAAAGTTTTATTTAGAGGATGTCTTACCTATTCCATAAGCTCCAATTGCAGGCAATGCAAGTAGATCATATCGTTACTTGATCCTATAACCCATCCGCACTTCAACAAATTCTTGTTATGTGTTATCTTCAACCACACTTGAGAATGAGCAACCACATTATACCACCCAACAAAAAAAGCCGCCATGTTCCCACAGACTTCCATCGAAGATCATCAACCCCACTTAGACTATAGTTTTCCCATGCACGTTAGGAATGCAAACTGTTGTTCAAAACACAGTCAGTCCCTTCACACAGTCAGACCATGTCCAGATGGGTATCGGCACGGCGAACACCTTTGGCCTTTCGATGCACCCGAGACAGAGAAGATGCACCTGTGCGCAGTCCGGTATCTGGTTCCATCGAGCCAGCACAGGCAACGGCGTCGCTTTAAGGTGTGACACTTGCGAACTCGCGCTTTTCCAACCATAAGGAACGTTTCTACAGCATACTCGCTGCCCGATTGGCATCTGGAGAATGTTAATCGGTGCTATTTTTATCTGCCCCCACAATTGATCCGCTTGGAAAATAATGACAACATTTCAGCGCTTTACATTTTAATGATCAAAATTTATAGCGTGTTTCATTTTTCGTTTCTTTCCAGGTAAGACCGCGGCAGTGAAATGTCAGCCCAATCGTCGATACTGTAATGCACCCAGGAGATCTTCAGGTCCGCTTTGTATAGCAATTCCAGGAATACTCCGCCTTATTCTTGTGTTGTGCAGCGGATGTAAAAAATGCATCACAGCATGAATACATTCTAAATGCAGATATGTAGGCAACGGTCACTGAAGCAGATCCTCAGAAGAAGCTCAAAAAGGTATTTTAATGGTATGCAGAAAATCTTCTTGTGTATTTTTGGAAAACAAGAACCATTCCAAAATTCTTTTCGCTCCAGCGCCAGGGTCATCGTGCTTTAAAAAGTAACGCAAGCTTTAAAGGCCACTCGGTTATCAGAACCATATGCAGCTCCAGAAGGTGATTGGTTGGTTCCAATAACCTTTCCAGCGAACTGGTGTCTGCTGGATATTCTTGGAGTCTTAAAATCACATCTTGTTCTTCACTCTCCCAAAAAAACGCGACAATCTTTAACGTCCGAGAGCTCACCTCATCAAAAATTCAAGCTTTAAAAGACCGGTTGGGACGACGATCTCGGAACAGTTTGATCTCAATGCGAGCATGGGTTGGAATTTGCATAAATTAGGAGGTTATTCTTAGTACAAAGTGATAAACTTTTCAGAGTCATCTGGGCGAGTTCAAAAGCTGTTTGCTAAAATAAAAGCAAAGTCTGGCTTTAAATCCGTAACTTGAGAACTGAACCCTGGAACAGTTCTAATGAGCGCTCCCCACGCACTTGTGTATCAACGTTCTAGACATTTCTTTGGGGAACGGAAAGATTTCACTCCTATTTTCAACACATCTGCCCTAGTTTCGTGTTTGCAGAACTCGCAAAATTGACCGATTGTGACATCCGATTAGCGCTAGCGAGATGATTAATTGTTTAAAGGTGTTTGCACCAACCGAATTTGAATACACACTTCGACCCACTTGCCACGGGCCGAAGTAGTACTGGCCGAATTGTCTTCCTGCCGCGCTTGTTGGGTTGGGTGAGAATGTTGCGTTTTGTAGCGCGGCAGCAAACACATACAGAGCGTACCATCGGCTAAGTTCATCGTTTCACCACCGCTCGTTGGGTTGTGGCTATTAGTGGTCCATAACCTCCAAACAGCACAAGAAAAAAACATCACAAACCACTTTATTGTGTATGTAGCGGCTGCGGCAGTAGCACCACCGCTTGCGACCTGCTTGCGACTCCTGCTGGCCTTTCCTCTTCGGCCCTTCCACAGCCGGATCAAACCAAACTTTCTCACAGTAATTTGCTGGTCGTTGAAGCCCCCCGGATTGCATTATTGGTTCATTCGGCGTGCCTTAGTTCGGGCGGGTTGGATGGGAAGTTTCGGCGGTATGCAAAGCGTATAGCGCCGGCCGCTTGCAATGCGCTGTGTCAGACACCCTCGATTGTTATTAGGGGGTACAAATAGAGCTGTCTTTTGTGGAGGTGCGTTTTTTTTTGGTTGCCAGTGTTGTTCGTTTGCTTCTGTCTCCCAAATAGTTATGTTTCGGCGACTGCACTGGGTATTGTAATGGGTCGCGATAGTTATCGTCTGACGTGTACACACACCTCCTCGGGAGATGAATTCTCCCAGCGTCGCACCAGCGATGGGCTGCGATCTTGATGCAGACAGATCGGCAACACTTTAATCGGAGCACGAGCAGACAGCGGGGACGACGGGGTTGTCTTTCGGGTCGTTTTATGAGCGAGTTGCAAATTGGATGGCGAAAATGCAAATCGGCCGACACGGGCTGACACAGCATTGTCGACCGGTGTGTGTGTGTGTGTGGGGTGCGCGTCGATTGAGTGTTATTTCGACACGTTTAGGTTAAATGCTACTGCGATACTGCTGCGTTGGTCAATCTTCATACTGTTCACATGTTTCTTGTAGTTCATTTAATGTTGTTTTTTTTCTTCAAGAATGTGGCAAATATTTAAAATGATTAGGTACTGCTGGAACATTCAAAGAATTGGTAAAGTATGTCAAACATATTTGGTATGTTCAGTTCAAGTTTAACTGGAGTGGCTTGGACATGAACTGGGTTGTTGGAGCAGCCATATAACAAAAATAGACGTCAAATCGTTTTGAAATGAAGAGATCTGATACTATTTGAATAATTGAACAGAATATCTTATAAACCAGCTATAAAGAATGCATTTAGTGCTTTAGATAAAGAGGAAGGCAACGAATTCTTCATGGATCTACATTGGTGAACATTAATTAGTTTTTATAAATTATCCTTCTTTGGAAGTACAATACTCCATACTTCAATAAGTATTTTGCAGAAAATATATTTTTGAAAAACAAAATTTCATATTCACTTTCAATAGACCACCTAATGAGCCTTTACGTGTAACATTTCACGCCGTCGAAAAACTAAATTTGCATAACGCCCGTTTAGATAAGAAGAAACGGCGTCGCAAAGCACATTCTTCGTACCACCGGCGCATACATCACCACGTTTGGGCCTACTGACAGTAACCTTTGAGGTAACCTTTACCCATGGCGAGAATTTGAAAACAAAAAGAAAAACTAAACCAAACCATCCCCCTCCGCAAAGAACACGCCCTCCATGCACTGGCCGACTTTACAAAACGAGAGCACCCACAGACCCACAGCCGAAACGGTCACAACAAACACGCTGGCATTTGGAAAAGCCGTCCTCCGTCCTCTCCGGAACAATCGACCGAACCAAACACATGGCAGATGCCTCGCGCGGTGCCGTGATGTGCACCGAGCCGCTTTGTAAAATGCATCTGCAGTTGCACATGTACCTGCAGCCGGGTGCGAGCGCGCGCCCATCGGAAAATCGATTTGTGTGCGGGTGGACCCGGTTCCAGAATGGAGATGACGCCGGCGGCGGATGGCGAACGCTGGCTCCCCGGCTCCGGGCTACCGCTGAAGCCAATCAAAACTGGCACACAATCTGGCAGACCCGGCAGGCAGCATCCACCGCACCGCAAGAGTGTTTGTCTGCGTCTGGGTAAGTGTGTGGGGCTCGCTTCTATTAGTTTCACACGGCCGGTGTGCAGCCCTTCTTGTTCGCTCACCGAAAACCCTACCCAGGGCAGCTACAACGCGATTGCACAATAGTTCGTGCCGGGTCGCGTGTGCCTCGCGCTCCCTTCAGCATGGCGGCAGGGGCATTAGCATCAAACTGTTTACAGTGATGCACAAGCACTCCCGCCCCGAGCCCCGAGCCAGCGAGAGTGTTGAGAAGGCGTTCGAAACCGTAAAAAGACACTGACGGCGGGCGGTGTCTGTGTCTCCGTGCTCCAGGAAAAGAAGGCAATCGACAGTGTGTGTGTGTGGGGTGCGCGTCGATTGAGTGTTATTTCGACACGTTTAGGTTAAATGCTACTGCGATACTGCTGCGTTGGTCAATCTTCATACTGTTCACATGTTTCTTGTAGTTCATTTAATGTTGTTTTTTTTCTTCAAGAATGTGGCAAATATTTGAAATGATTGGCTACTGCTTGAACATTCAAAGAATTGGAAAAGTATGTCAAACATATTTGGTATGTTCAGTTCAAGTTTAACTGGAGTGGCTTGGACATGAACTGGGTTGTTGGAGCAGCCATATAACAAAAATAGACGTCAAATCGTTTTGAAATGAAGAGATCTGATACTATTTGAATAATTGAACAGAATATCTTATAAACCAGCTATAAAGAATGCATTTAGTGCTTTAGATAAAGAGGAAGGCAACGAATTCTTCATGGATCTACATTGGTGAACATTAATTAGTTTTTATAAATTATCCTTCTTTGGAAGTACAATACTCCATACTTCAATAAGTATTTTGCAGAAAATATATTTTTGAAAAGTTTTTTTTTGGTTGCCAGTGTTGTTCGTTTGCTTCTGTCTCCCAAATAGTTATGTTTCGGCGACTGCACTGGGTATTGTAATGGGTCGCGATAGTTATCGTCTGACGTGTACACACACCTCCTCGGGAGATGAATTCTCCCAGCGTCGCACCAGCGATGGGCTGCGATCTTGATGCAGACAGATCGGCAACACTTTAATCGGAGCACGAGCAGACAGCGGGGACGACGGGGTTGTCTTTCGGGTCGTTTTATGAGCGAGTTGCAAATTGGATGGCGAAAATGCAAATCGGCCGACACGGGCTGACACAGCATTGTCGACCGGTGTGTGTGTGTGTGTAGGCAGCATCCACCGCACCGCAAGAGTGTTTGTCTGCGTCTGGGTAAGTGTGTGGGGCTCGCTTCTATTAGTTTCACACGGCCGGTGTGCAGCCCTTCTTGTTCGCTCACCGAAAACCCTACCCAGGGCAGCTACAACGCGATTGCACAATAGTTCGTGCCGGGTCGCGTGTGCCTCGCGCTCCCTTCAGCATGGCGGCAGGGGCATTAGCATCAAACTGTTTACAGTGATGCACAAGCACTCCCGCCCCGAGCCCCGAGCCAGCGAGAGTGTTGAGAAGGCGTTCGAAACCGTAAAAAGACACTGACGGCGGGCGGTGTCTGTGTCTCCGTGCTCCAGGAAAAGAAGGCAATCGACAAAATCAATCACCGGTCGGTATGTGTGCATGTGTGGGTGGGAGTGGATGAGCTTATGACTCTTTACCGAAGAAGTAACAACCGTTCGATGGCCCAGATGGGATCGAACGGGAGTGGGTGGTAATATTTTTCTTTACTCATAAATCTTGCCTGCTCACATATGGGCGGTCGCGAAACGATCGGCGGTGGGTGAGATGTGTGATATTGATTGGAGGCTTCAAAACCGCGATTGATTGGTGCGAAGAAATATTGGTGCTCTTGTTTCGCATGTGATTTATAGTCTTGCGTCAAAGCGTACGTGTTCTCGATCCCACTTTCCACACAAGTATAGACAAATATGGACGATTTTTAAGTGGAGTATTTACAACAGATAGATACCGTTGACAGAAAACAAACAAAATTCTTAAAATTTTATACTACAATAACAAATGAATTTTCCTGCAGCTAAACATTCACTTATACTTAGACAATAACCTAAAAAACAAACGATAGATAGCGATACAGGTCGGAAATTGAACCAGTTTTCGATCCTAGAGACAAAAGCTTAAGATTTGCATTTGTGCTTTAGTCAATTCATTGCATTTTGTTCAAGAATTTTCAACTACTACTTAAGTAGTGCTCTTTATCGAACACATACTCAAACAAACATAAACACACTCTAAATGAAGATCAGATCCGCAAATCGAAACATTGAGCAATGAAATAACTTAAAAATTGATAAAATTTGAAATCTCACCTAACTATAACGTTTTTTTTTGTACTTTTCTTCTATTATTATTCTGCTTGCTTAGAAACAGCTCTGTTGGCTTTCTTGCTTTAATTTACATTAATAATTCGAGAATCAATCCTACTTACAGGAGAATGGGTCCCGATGAGACTTAATACTAGTTATGAACCGCCCCAATTCATAAATATAGCCTCAAATTCTAATATTAAAAGTATAATTCATGTTCAACGTAGTTATTGTTGCCAGAATCACCAGTTCAGCCCAACAATATGCTATAAGATGAAATTAAAATTGAAAAACTAAATCATACCCTTCTACACACTCATCAATACACATAAATCAATTGACCAAACATCGCCTGAGATAGACGAAACCGAAAGCCAGCCATGCAACATGCGTCACACGATTGAAAACATAAACTTAATGTTGTTCAAAATCGCTAATTAAGTCATCGCTGTCGGCTAATGACTGTGCTGCGGGACCTAATAATTGTTTACTATGGCAGCTAAATCACACCCATTACAGGGAAAGACTACAAAAACAACCGGAAGTGGAAGCCGAACACAGGAAACATAAGTGTGGAGTGCAAAAATAAAGACGAAAAATAGAAGCAAAACAGCAAACAACGAAAATAGTCCTTCCGCTGATGAACACCCGACACGGGAAACAATGTTCCAAAATCAGCGAAACGAATGTGAAGGGCTCGAAATCCGCAACGACATGAACTTGATCCGGAAAAATCAATCAACCTTCCGGGGGTGTGATTCGCATCGCATGCTATCCGCCATGCTATTTTTTGCCAATCAATTCACGCTGAGGAAGACGATCGATCGTTCAATCGACAAGATCGTTGCGTGTGACAATTTTTTTTTCTGCATGTTATTTTGGCGGAAGGAAAGGCTGGCTTCTTCCACCAGCACTGCCAGCTGGATGATGTGAAAACTAGGAAATGGATGATGTGTTATTTGCTCGTCATCGTCGGGAAGCAGCTCGCGGCATACGCGTCGTTCGATCGTTCGGTTCGATTTTCTGCTACCACGAAACACGATGCGTAATCATTAATCGATCGATCCGCCGATCGAGCGTATAATTTCCCGTGTGAAACAATTTCACCGAAATTCGCGCCATCGATTGTCGCGAAAAGTGCTGGCTGAGCTCAAAATAGACCTTTACTATTGCATTGCTTGCAATAAATCACTTTTAAAATCCTGCATTAATATTGGAGATCAAATGAACGCAAATTTCACAAAATTGTTAACATAGCAACAAAAAAGCTCTTCAAGCTTAATATGCATGTTTATTGTATAAAAAAAAAAATTATTATCATGGTTTCTTCTATGAACAATCAAATCCCAATTCAAATGAACATTCTTTACTCAATTTCTTTACACACTCCAGAGACGGGGCGGAATATGAACAGCCACGCTTTAGATACGCATGATTTGCATCTCCACACCTGGACGGTACTTGCAACCTGAAACGAGTGGTGCTTTGCCTGAGCATGCTGTTAATTTATACAAATGCATCGTACAGTGGTTCTCAAGGCGGCCCCGCTCGTGGATGGATGGATAGTAAATTATAAATATTTTTAAGCGGCCATCTAAACACTCCGGGAGGTCAGTCGGAGAGGAAGCCCGATAGCCATGGGATCCGTGTGCCTAATTGCTCTTGAAGAATTATCTGCGAAGTGAGATAATGGTGTAAAGCAGCTAAATCAACACCTTTTGTCAATGGAGGAAATTGTGAATGCAAATTGCTTGTCTGGGGTAGGTATTTAGATAGCTTTTTAGTTATTATTTTGGTATAAAATATCAACATTACGTGAAGTGCATAATTTCCAGAGCAGTTTTTTGCAGAAATTCTAAGTATTTATAGAATTGATTTACCATAGAATATTATGTTTCTTAAAAGAACAGTTTTTGGTGCATAGATATATTGCATTTCATACAAATTTATGTAGTGTTCAAATGTTATAAAACTGGCGTAGACTAAAGTCGACCAAGAACCAGAAGAAAAATAACTAAATTTGACATATCTTTATATCTTCAGAGGCTGACGAAGATTTTTTTATAAACTTTCAATATTTGCGTTGAATTTCAAGGAAAAACACTAAAAATGTAGATGAGTATTTTGTAAAATATAGGCCCAAAAGGAAACCTATAAATCTTCATTAGAAAAAGTTGATCTCAAAATAGACCTTTACTATTGCATTGCTTGCAATAAATCACTTTTAAAATCCTGCATTAATATTGGAGATCAAATGAACGCAAATTTCACAAAATTGTTAACATAGCAACAAAAAAGCTCTTCAAGCTTAATATGCATGTTTATTGTATAAAAAAAAAAATGACGATATGGTGGAGAAAAATAATCAGGAAAACGCAACACGATACCTTTGCGTGATTGTATAATTGTGCCCGTCGGAGGTAGATTGACGGCGCGAAATGGCATGAGATCTTTGAGATCTTTGTACCACCGTCGTCCATGAAACCATATTCTTACCCCGTACCGGTGTTGGTGTTCGGGCAAATTTGTGCGAAAAATCTCGCTGTCAAATTATCGCGACGGTGCGTAGAAATTAAACAAAACAGCCCCACGAAAGCAAACGCTTCCCAGCGTCAGCTCAGGGCCGTTCTCAGCCCTGGGAGAACGCATTGTGCCATGAAGCGTCGTCGGGTTGTGTCGTGACAAAATTGTAGACATCCTCCCGCCGTGCGGCATCTCCATTTCTGCTTCTTTTTCCGATCCGCTTCGCCTGCCGTCTTTTTTCCCAGCAGCCAAGTGTACTTTATGCTGAATTATTTGCATGCACACTCCAGAGACGGGGCGGAATATGAACAGCCACGCTTTAGATACGCATGATTTGCATCTCCACACCTGGACGGTACTTGCAACCTGAAACGAGTGGTGCTTTGCCTGAGCATGCTGTTAATTTATACAAATGCATCGTACAGTGGTTCTCAAGGCGGCCCCGCTCGTGGATGGATGGATAGTAAATTATAAATATTTTTAAGCGGCCATCTAAACACTCCGGGAGGTCAGTCGGAGAGGAAGCCCGATAGCCATGGGATCCGTGTGCCTAATTGCTCTTGAAGAATTATCTGCGAAGTGAGATAATGGTGTAAAGCAGCTAAATCAACACCTTTTGTCAATGGAGGAAATTGTGAATGCAAATTGCTTGTCTGGGGTAGGTATTTAGATAGCTTTTTAGTTATTATTTTGGTATAAAATATCAACATTACGTGAAGTGCATAATTTCCAGAGCAGTTTTTTGCAGAAATTCTAAGTATTTATAGAATTGATTTACCATAGAATATTATGTTTCTTAAAAGAACAGTTTTTGGTGCATAGATATATTGCATTTCATACAAATTTATGTAGTGTTCAAATGTTATAAAACTGGCGTAGACTAAAGTCGACCAAGAACCAGAAGAAAAATAACTAAATTTGACATATCTTTATATCTTCAGAGGCTGACGAAGATTTTTTTATAAACTTTCAATATTTGCGTTGAATTTCAAGGAAAAACACTAAAAATGTAGATGAGTATTTTGTAAAATATAGGCCCAAAAGGAAACCTATAAATCTTCATTAGAAAAAGTTGATCTCAAAATAGACCTTTACTATTGCATTGCTTGCAATAAATCACTTTTAAAATCCTGCATTAATATTGGAGATCAAATGAACGCAAATTTCACAAAATTGTTAACATAGCAACAAAAAAGCTCTTCAAGCTTAATATGCATGTTTATTGTATAAAAAAAAAAAAATTATTATCATGGTTTCTTCTATGAACAATCAAATCCCAATTCAAATGAACATTCTTTACTCAATTTCTTTGACAATTAGAAACAATGCTCTAGCAGAATACGAATTTAAACGAATCTTCTGAACCTACGCTGGAACCTCAATAGTGCTCAAATTGATGATCAATAAAACTCCGAATTTGGAACTATCCGTTTCGAAACGTTTCTTCGTATCACACATAAATGGAACGTCAGGACATGAATCAGTAAAATCGTACCACCATGTGAAATACGATCAAATTAATTTCAAACGAAAAAGCTTTCGTTGCATGGTACGAAACGGAAGGCAAAAACTATAACCGTATTTCAAGTTTCATTCGCTCGGTCTAGTCTGGACGCCTCCGTTTGTTATTATTGATGACATTTTGGCAAACAACAGAAGTGAAACCCTCTTCGCCACATTAAACCAGATATGTCCAGCGAAGAAACCGGTGTTCGCCTTTCGTCAGAATGGCACACGCCTCGAAATCGGGCGGGATGGTATAAAAAGAAACATCCGCTATAATTAGGCAGCGGTGGCTCACCTTCGCCCGAGGACGCAGAGCGATTCTTTGTGTGCTCTTCCATTTATTCCGCCTATCGTCCCGCCCAACGACACCCACTCGCCAGTCCGAGCGCGTTCAACCACCACCACCACCAATTCGCCGCTGATGATGCAAAACAAACGTCTGTCTAGGCGCCGTAGATTAATTCTAACCACTTCGAACGCGCAACAACCCGTTCCATGGGTGGCGGCATCGGCCCCAGCCAACCAATATGTTGTCCTCCGGCGCTGCATTTGTAAAAAGGTCGAAGATGCACGCGCGACGATCATCACACACACAGGAACACAAAAGCACACACAAGCGAAACTGCACTTCTCGGCGTGCATCTTGATTTGGAGGCCGAGAACAGAATCGGCCTATCTCTCGCCTAGTTGTTGCCGTGGCCGTGTCGTTTCAACGAGTAAGGCCATCCGAGAATTACCATTAAAATCAATTTCTCCGTTTCGCGTCGCGGAGTCCTTCTTACGTCAGGCCGAACTGCATCTGTGCCGGACTCTCTGTGTAATTGCGACCGAATGGTGAAAATGTTTGCCCCGCTAATGTGCACCTTTGTTCCAGATAGCTTTTTGAAAGCGAAAGCGTAAGGAATACCGCCCCGGCCGTGTTCGGCAGTAGTTCGGCCTGCCATGTGCCTGCCGCCGTTTGCGACCACCCGGTCGCGTTGTGAAACATGAAAATGAGATTTTAATTGTCCCAAACAAGCGGCAGGCAGAGCATGATCCTTCGGTCATGATCTGCGGCGAGAAGATTGCCAATTGAAATGTTTGCTTCATTTTATACCAGCTTCAATTACATCGCTTGCAAACTTGCATCATCATTTCTATACGGTTATTAGATCTTAATTTCTTGCTTCATTTTATACCAGCTTCAATTACATCGCTTGCAAACTTGCATCATCATTTCTATACGGTTATTAGATCTTAATTTCTGCGCAAACATATAAATGCATGGTATTCGTGACGCCTAATGCTTCAATTCAGCTAATTTTATTTATTATAATCTATTTTTATTCTAAATGACTAAATTAGCCGATAGTTGATTATGTGAAAATTTAAGACAGACCAACATATTTATAGAATAATGGAAGAAATATGCAAGGAATTCTTAAATCTTATATATTTCAAATTTGATTTCCAAAAGCTCGATCGATTTGAATCATACTTTTCATCCTACGTTTGTCTAGGTCCCGGAGATGTTTAATATTTTTGGAATATTTACTTCAAAATATAGCAAATCTCTACTATTTCTATATTATTATAAATCAATGCCGTTCTTGTTCATAGGAAGATTACTAGGTCTAGTCTAGTTGATAGTATTTACATGAATTTAAGCAAGTCTGATAGATGTCCGGAGTGCCAAGAGATCAAAGATTTAAAGCTTAACATATTAAAACGTAAATAAAAAAAATCGCATAAATAATCCTAAAATGAAATGAAACTAAAGTCTGAAACTCTATTTACGTCTCAACTTTATCATCCACTTCTAACATCCACTTAAACCAGAACGAATATCGAGAACATGGTGCGACGAAACTGTTCAGACATCCAAACTGCTATTATTTAAGATTTTTTTAAATATTGTTTCAAATATGACTTTTTATAGATATGAAACATGCCTTTATCTTAAAGGTGTTATAGGGTCATTGTCATCTCTTTGTCTTTTTATCGCTTGTGCTTAACTGCTGATAACACATTTGACTACGCAGTAACGAACTCACTGAATCATTGAATGTTTGCTGGATGGAGAGAAGAATGCAACTTTGTTCATTAAAATGATTCCAAAGCAGCTTTGTCTACTACTCATTATTTGAAGTCTGCATTGACAGTAAAATTGACTCACCAAAGCGCACAAAGAACCACCTGGCAAACTTGTCACAGTCTACACTGCTAAGGTGGCTTAATTACTTTGAGTCTGGACGACCAAACGAGATCGAGAACATCGAGAACATCTTAATCAAATACGATAGACAAACATCTGTCGGAAACAAAACGCTACCGCGCATGCGTGAGTCATGTCGGTGCGCGATGTTGCAAACGCGGAAAACAACACTGAATCGCATCGCCCGGGGCAACAGCTACGATTCGATACACTTGCCAATTACTCGTAAGAAATTTCCCTTTCGGAATCGGACACCGCAAAACACCTGTTGAACATGCCGCCACGACAAGAGCTTTGGTGCTCGATTTCCAGTCGCTTTTATTACACGCCCCTAGTAGCCGCCGGTGGGCAATTTTGTTTTCAAAAACATTTGCTTCATTTTATACCAGCTTCAATTACATCGCTTGCAAACTTGCATCATCATTTCTATACGGTTATTAGATCTTAATTTCAGCGCAAAAATATAAATGCATGGTATTCGTGACGCCTAATGCTTCAATTCAGCTAATTTTATTTATTATAACCTATTTTTATTCTAAATGACTAAATTAGCCGATAGCTGATTCTGTGAAAATTTAAGAGAGACCAACATATTCATAGAATAATGGAAGAAATATGCAAGGAATTCTTAACTCTTATATATTTCAAATTTGATTTCCAACAGCTGGATCGATTTGAATCATCTGGATCGACTTTTCATCCTACGTTTGTCTAGGTCCCGGAGATGTGTAGAAGGTTTAATATTTTTGGAAAATTTACTTCAAAATATAGCAAATCTCTACTATTTCTATATTATTATAAATCAATGCTGTTCTTGTTAATAGGAAGATTGCTAGGTCTAGTCTAGTTGATAGTATTTACATGAATTTAAGCAAGTCTGATAGATGTCCGGAGTGCCAAGAGATCAAAGATTTAAAGCTTAACATATTAAAACGTAAATAAAAAAAATCGCATAAATAATCCTAAAATGAAATGAAACTAAAGTCTGAAACTCTATTTATGTCTCAACTTTATCATCCACTTAAACCAGAACGAATATCGAGAACATGGTGCGACGAAACTGTTCAGACATCCAAACTGCTATTATTTCCGATTTTTTTTAATATTGTTTTAAATAGGACTTTTTATAGATATGAAACATTCCTTTATTTAATAGGTTTTTAGGGTCATCGTCATCTCTTTGTCTTTTTATCGCTTGTGCTTAACTGCTGATAACACATTTTACTACGAAGTAACGAACTCACTGAATCATTGAATGTTTGCTGGATGGAGAGAAGAATGCAACTTTGTTTATTAAAATGATTCCGAAGCAGCTTTGTCTACTACTCATTATTTGAAGTCTGCATTGACAGTAAAACTGACTCAAGAAAGCGCACAAAGAACCACCTGGCAAACTTGTCACAGTCTACACTGCTAAGGTGGCTTAATTACTTTGTGTCTGGACGACCAAACGAGATCGAGAACATCGAGAACATCTTAATCAAATACGATAGACAAACATCTGTCGGAAACAAAACGCTACCGCGCATGCGTGAGTCATGTCGGTGCGCGATGTTGCAAACGCGGAAAACAACACTGAATCGCATCGCCCGGGGCAACAGCTACGATTCGATACACTTGCCAATTACTCGTACGAAATTTCCCTTTCGGAATCGGACACCGCAAAACACCTGTTGAACATGCCGCCACGACGCGAGCTTTGGTGCTCGATTTCCAGTCGCTTTTATTACACGCCCCTAGTAGCCGCCGGTGGGCAATTTTGTTTTCAAAAACATCCCATACACTATCGGCGGCAAGACGCGCGATTAACGTTGTTTTCGGTCGGAAATGTTCCTCCACAAACAAACGTACAAGAAAACATCAAAATTCATCGGACACACCTTGCGCTTGAAACAACATTTCTGTTGCCGCGTCCGGGGTGGGAAAACGGCGCGAACGGCAACCCGGCGCTGCACCAGTGCACTTGTGACTACATGCACCCTCGGGGGGTTGCAAGCACGCCCGAAACGCCTCTAAATCGGTGGTCAAAATCGTGCCATTCCACAGGAGACCCGGCGCAAATTACGTCTTACACTCCTGCGGTGGAGGAGAGTTTGGAATCGCGCCCACTTAGGAAATATTATAGCC